>VJMY01000274.1:0-93683 GCA_009869795.1 Neelides sp. FZ-2019
CAGCTCGTGTGTTTCTCCTTTTTTGTGTTCAATCATTCCGTTGTAAAGAGAGAAGACATGAGAGAACTTTTCATGTGACGAATCAGTAAAGATTTCCAAAAGATATTTCTGGTGAATAATAATTAAAAAGTAATGAAATAAGATTTTAAATTCAAATACTAATTTAACAAGAATTGTATTTA
Organism: Neelides sp. FZ-2019; assembly: GCA_009869795.1. NCBI lineage: Eukaryota > Metazoa > Arthropoda > Collembola > Neelipleona > Neelidae > Neelides > Neelides sp. FZ-2019. The sequence goes on from VJMY01000274.1 coordinate 183, forward strand.
TCTTATGTTTTATCCTTACCTCAAATTCGTTCCAAACAGTCTTGTTATTTTTGAAATCGAGATAATCGAGAAGATTATGGAATAAAACGCTGATTGCGCTCCCCCAAATCTCAACATCTTCGTTTTCAAGTTGATTGAAGATCTCGAGACAATTCCTAAGTGAAATTGAACCGAAAGGTTTCAATGCCTTGTTGAAGCCTTTGATCATGTAAAAGAGAAGACCGCCGACTCCAACAGCACACTAAAAACCATTTTTACACTTACAATTAATAATATTACCTACTATTTAATCATTAAATCCATGTTAATTCGTGTAGTACAAATTGAGAATAAATAAATAAAAATGTTATAAATTAATTGCAGTTTAAAAATTAATTAAGTAAAATAGTCGTATTCTTACCTCTGGTTGCTTTTTAAGGACAATTTTAAAAAGAGTTTTGAGAAACTCTTGAGGTTTGTTTTTAGCAGCGTAATTGGCAATAAGCTCGAAACTCTGACAGGCGAATATGATCACATACTTTTTCTTGTCCTGAAGAAGAAGAGGAGCCAAAAGCTTCAAATACAACGTGAATTCTTGAAGAACTTGAGCTCGCAAATACTTGAAGAGATACGCTGTACATTGAAATCCGCTTTCGATCACTTCTGGGTCTTTTGTTTCAAGAACAATGTTCGCAATGATCTCGATGAATTTGTATAAATGTGGATAGAATTCTTTTTCTAAATCTCTCGCGAGTGCAACGATCAACCTATTTAATAAAAGTGTAATTAAAATATAAATTCCAAATTGTTATATGGGTACTTCCACGATAAATGCAAAATCGAAATAGCTCATTCATTGTTTAAATTATCTTTAATAATAGGATACTCGCAAACTCGTACTCAAAAGTTGGAGTTAATGAAATTCGGTTTTCCAATGTGAGATGATTTTGAAGAATTTCGACAAGTTTGTCCTTTTGATGAACAAGTTGTGGAAGAGTCTGAACTGCATTTCCAATTTCTCTCAACAATTCTCCGAATGATCCCGTATTGTTCAAATCCGAACATTTCTCAATAGCCTTTAGATTCAAATGATTAACATTAAGTTTACATTATAGTTAAATTGTAAATTATAATAAATACTTTTTGAAATTCCAAATTGTCAAAATAGTTTACCTGCTCAAAATACGTCGTTCCGTCTTCGGCCTTTTCCCATCTCCCGTCTCGGAGATTCGCTGTGATGCTCACATTGATTTTATTTAACTTATCTTGGAAATTCTCATACTGAAATAAACAAAGTAACAGTCGAGCAAAAAAAGACAGTACATCATTCAAAACTAAACTAAACTAAAATTTTCTATTATAGTTTAAATTATTAATAATTATAAAACATTTTACCCGGAACGTATTGTCGTTCTTATGCCGCGTCGTAGTTTTTCCACCTTTACCCATTGTAACAGCTTCAAAGGTTAAATATTCCTTTAACTTGTTTAAAAATACTTAAAACTCCTTCATTGGTATAACTTAATAACTAATTAGTAAACTTAAATGTGTTTTAATTAAGGGAATTAAAGGTGAAAAGAGGGACTATCGCGGATTTGCGAGAGTGCATGCGGATGAAAAATATGAAAATCCATGTGGTTCTTCAGCCGCCGATCGACATTACAATCTGCGACAATCAACCCGGCAGGTTTCTTCTTCTAACATTTTCCTATAAGCTGATAAAATGCATTAATGCATCCAGAGCATTCAACCCATTAAAATGTCACTTTCTTTTAAGTCTCTTTTGTAATTAGTTAGTAAGAAAACTTCTTAATCATAATGGATTATGAGTTTAAGCTGAAGACGGGACTTGACCGAGTTAAAGTCGAAGATTGGTTTGATTACGAAGGATGTAAAGTGGGACGAGGAACTTATGGGCATGTTTACAAAGCTAGGAAAAAGGAAGGGTAATTTTTAATTATATTTAATTAATTCTTAGTTGAACTTAACTTTTTTTTGATAAATAGTGTCTTTTTCTCATTTGATAGTGTTGGTCCTACTGGGAAAGTTGATAAGGATAATAAAGAAGTGAATAAGGATTATGCATTGAAGCAAATTGAGGGAACGGGACTTTCAATGTCTGCTTGCCGTGAAATCGCTGTAATTTTATATTTATTTATTTAATATTTAAAATGTGAAACTTGAAATTAGTTTAGCACAATCGGCTCGGTTTGAATTTAATATGAGTCAAAACTTGATTAATCTAAAAGTCGTAATAATAAATCTTTTTAGTTATTGAGAGAGTTGAAACATCAGAACGTGATAAGTTTACAACGAGTTTTCTTATCTCACGTTGACCGAAAAGTTTGGCTTCTTTTCGACTACGCTGAACATGACCTGTGGCACATTATCAAATATCACCGAGCAGCCAAAGCATCCAAGAAACCCGTTATGGTCCCAAAAGCAATGGTCAAATCTCTCCTGTTCCAAATCCTTGACGGGATTCATTATTTACATGCTAATTGGGTTCTTCATCGTGATCTCGTAAGTTTATACATTATATAGCATTCGTAACTTTATTCATTTTGCAACAATACTGTTATTTCATTTGGATTTTATCTATTGAGATTCATTGCCAATTGTTTTTCAAGAAACCTGCGAATATCCTTGTAATGGGCGAAGGACCTGAAAGAGGCCGAGTCAAAATTGCAGATATGGGATTCGCTCGTTTATTTAATTCGCCTCTCAAGGTTCAATAATTAATTCTTTCTAGACTTAATACTTTTTTAAAAAGTAGTTTTATACTTTACAATTGATTATGATAATTAATAATACCTTGATTGATTTTTATTTCCAGCCTCTCGCGGATCTCGATCCAGTGGTTGTGACTTTCTGGTACAGAGCGCCTGAACTTTTACTTGGAGCTCGTCATTATACGAAAGCAATTGGTAACTCATAATGTCATAAAAATTTCATTGCTATAATTTGTTTTTATTTACTTAATTAATCACGGAATCAATTTTGGCATGGAAGAATTACATACTTTGGAACTTTTATTAAATTTATATTTTTAATTTAATAATAAGTTTTAAATATTTTGTGGGACATTTTAGATATTTGGGCAATTGGTTGCATCTTTGCCGAACTTCTTACTTCTGAACCCATTTTTCATTGTCGACAAGAAGACATCAAAACGTCAAATCCTTATCATCATGATCAACTCGACAGGTTGTGAGAATATGAAATTAATTTTATTTGAATAGTTTAAGAATCAGTTAAATATTTATTGTAAATTGTTTATATATTAAAGGATATTCAACGTGATGGGATTTCCTCAAGAGAAAGATTGGGAAGACATCAGGAAAATGCCCGAACATCCAACTCTTCTTAAGGATTTTAAGAAGACGAATTACACGGCTTGTTCCCTCATTAAGTACATGGATCGTCATAAGATCAAGCAGGATTCTAAAGCTTTTTTCCTCGTATGAAAAAATTAGCATTTATTATTAAGATTAATTCCAAATTAAATATTTTTGAATTCCTATTAAATAAAATATTTAAGTTTTTAAAGATAGTTCCATCGACGTAATGACCTCTTTTATTTTATCATATAAATAAATTTCAGCTTCAAAAACTTCTTCTGATGGATCCAACCAAGCGCATCACATCTGAGCAAGCAATGCAAGATCCTTATTTTTCCGAGGATCCGCTGCCAACGAATGACGTCTTTGCCGGCTGCACCATTCCATACCCCAAAAGAGAATTTTTAACTGATGATGATCAGGTGAAGGTCAGACCGTTCATTATGTTTTTCCCTCTGCCCTCTTCAACCTTCACGCACCTTCAAAGGCGGCTTACCGGTGTTTCCTTCTCGAATCTCCCGAGGAGAAGCTTTCGCATAAACTCGAATTTCAATTATTATTAAACATTTATTGTAGTGTAATAATTGTATTTAATTCTGTATGTATTAAGTTTATAACTTTTATTCTAATTTAATAAAATATGATGAGAGTTTAAAGAATTTGTTAATTAACGTTGTCACTCCAATATAGGATGAGAAACCTGACCAAAAACAGCAACAGCAACAACAACAAGCTCAGCAGCAACAACAACAGGCTCAGCAACAAGCCCAGCAGCAGCAGCAACAACAGCAACAGCAGCAACAACAAGCCCAACAAGCACAACTTCAACGTGCTGCTGCAGCACAGCAAGCTCAATCTCAAAGTATGAACATGAGCGGAGGAAACCAAATGGTCCAGGGCGACAACGGAGGGAAAAGGATGCGGATGACCCATCAAGATGGCCATGGTGGTCATCAATATGGGAACATGGGGGGTGGACACTCTGGGCATATGAATCATGGGAATAATCTCATACAGCAACACCAACATCCGCACTACCAGCAACACCAACAGCAGCAGCAACAACAAGCCCAGCAACAGCAACAACAGCAAAATAATCATCAAAATAACAACCAACAACAGCAAGGATTTAATCAGAGATTCTAAACTTGTCTGACTTAAAATTCTCATTTTGTATATCTACAATGTTGATTCATGTAAATTCATTTATAAAGTTTATTAAATAATATTTTTGTTTAAAAATACATTGTTTATTTAATATTATTACATGGACGAAGCTAATCTAATATAACTTTATTAAATCTTTCATCATAAAATTCATTTTTAATTCTCGACCGATGTTTTATTTAATTGAAAAATTACTTGTCTTTCACGAATATTTAATGTTAGAAAAATAATAAGTGAATAAATTTGTCACAATAAAAATAAATCCTCGAGATAGTCATTCTTTCGATTAAAAGCACTTAAATATAAATACATATATCTTATCTATTATTTACAACTCTTCTTAGCATTTTTACACTTTATTATACAAATAATTAAATGTTGAATTCGAGTATTTTATTTTATTGTATTTTAATATAAAAGGTTATTTGTACACCTTAAATGAGATAAATGAGATTTCACGTTAAAAGGATAATTGCCATCTAAAGCTCTGAAAATGTTGTAAATGATATTTTGCTCCATAATTCATTGCATTCATCCTTTCATCCTTATCCAATATATCATTTCTTTCGCACTGCAATATTCCTTTGCAAACTTCGCATATTGCTATATTTTGTAAGAGTTAGCAGCTGAGCAAAAGGTCCAAAAGAATCTCAAGTCTTCCACTTAATCTTAAGTCTTATTATTAAATTACTAGCTTTAAACATAATAGTTAACGTTAGAACGCTATCAGAATTCATATAAGGAGTAACGAGTTATCAAATCAATTTATAAGTGATATCAACACTCAAGGTTTTCCAGACACAATCACAATTAACTACTAATCAGATATGCTTTCATATGGAAGAATAGTTCTTCGTGGAACTTTGCAAGCCAACAAATCATTTGCCAGTCACCGTTGCATGTAAGTAAAACGTTAATTAACTCAATCAACTAAATGTTATTTTGTTAAATATAATCAACCTTGACATTATTGATTCCCCATCCCATTTTTATTAATTTATGCATTTATGGGAAAACGAGAGAAAAGGAATTGTGATAATCCTAAAGCGGCACAGACACAGTGACGTTTTTTAACTCAAATGAGTTTGTTCAGGAATTTTATTTGCAGTTTGTTTAATGTGTTAGTCCATGTTAAACTTATATTGTTAATATATAGGATTAGAGTTAACTGTGATGTCGTGAAGTCATGATTCGAGAGATTATTAATTTTGCAAAGAAAATTTGTTTTTAGTCAAGTTTCAAAGGGAGTTTTTGGAAAAGCGCAATCAAGTGGGATATTTTTTGTAAAAAACTGTTAGTTTTTATAATTAATACTGTCATTAACGTGAATTAAAATTGATAAATTAGTACTTTCTGAAAAAGTACTTCATAATGGACGAAGAAAAAGTTAAGAATTTTAGGGCAGCCATAAATTCCATTAATAAAGGCATGTCAATTAATGCCGCTGCCAGAAAGTTTAATTTAGGTAGGAATGCAATTCGGAGAAGAATAAATGGCACTATGTCGATCGATGGGAAAAAGGGGAGAAGAACAACTTTTAATAAATCCCAAGAAGCCAAAATAATTAAACATGTTAATTATATACAAGAGAATTTCGACGGCATTTCGCGACGCGAATTGAAAGCTTTTGTGTTTGAGTTTGCCGAAAGAGAGAAAATTCCTCATGAATTTGACCGCGAGGTTGCGGCGACCGGAGACAAATGGTTAACAGACTTCTTGAAAAGACATCCCGATATTAAATGTAGGCAACCCCGGAAAAACGGGGAAATCGAGCTCATAAGACCCGGACCGCAGTACTCTAAACCTTCGGGTTCAATTAGTCATACACAAAGTCAGGCTTCTAATAACGATAATTCCAATAACGAGAAACACGAGGATCATTTTGACGATAATGATGATGATATTACAATGGACTCAGTTGATTATTTTGAGCCAAATGATAATAATAGTTGGTATGTTTAATAATCTGTTAAATTATATTTATTTGATTTCTTGTAAAACTTCCTAATAGTAGTTCAGAAGTTAAAGAAGATTAAATTACATTCTACAAGATTTAATTTTTTCAGTACGACGTTTCCAGTATTATTGAACAAAATGGACGAAGTGAAGTTCATCGGGCACAAGCCAAATGAAGTTTTCGTCAATGGAAATTGGACAAAAGATATGATGAACAATGGAAAGACTTTTCCCGTTTTTGATCCGGCAACCAATCAAGTCATCGACTCCGTCAATGACTCAAGTGATGAAGTCGCAGATTTGGCCATTCAGTCAGCCAAAGCTGCATTTCCTAAATGGAAAAAGTTGACTGCTAAGGTTGGTATTTTAACTTTTAACTATTAATAAATTATTAATCAATTTATATTTATTTAAGAACTTAATTATATCTTATTATATTAACTTTTATTTATTTATCAATGTATTTAATTGTGAATTTATTCAATTTAGGAACGAGGCGTTTACTTACTAAAGCTCAAAGATCAATTGACCCAGAACAAAAGTTCAATTGCGAGAATTATGACTCTTGAATCTGTAAGTGAATAACTATATAATTGAATCTAGCTATTTAGCCCGAAAGTTTATTCAAGTTGTTATAAACCACGCGTTTTATAGGTATGAATGATTTTAATTGTTTTTATTATTTAACTAGGGCAAGCCATTAAGAGAGTCGGAAACGGAAATGGACTTTTCCATCAATTTCTTCCAATGGTTTGAAGCGGAGGGTCGGAGAGCCTACGGAGAAACTATTCCTTCACCTGTACCTGGAAAAGAGTTGATAAGTATTAGGGAACCTAATGGAGTTGCCGTTCTTGTCACTCCTGTAAGATTTGTAAAAATTAACTTTCGTTTAAGTATCTTGTATACTTTTTATATCAGTCAATGTGACACTTCAAGCAATGTGGCAAATCAATTAACCTAATTATTGAAAAGTTTAATTTTTCGTTTTTTTATTATTTATTTTCTCACAGTGGAACTTTCCATTTGGAATGTTGGCAAGAAAAGCTTCAGCGGCTCTTGCAGCAGGTTGCACTTTGGTTATCAAGCCAAGTGAAGATACGCCCTTTTGTGCACTTGCCTTTGCTAAGGTATGAAAACAAGTTTTTTGATCAATTAGTTAAATTAGAATATAAAACTGATCCTTCTATCCACTCCAGCTATTTGTGTAAATAAATATTGTGTTTTAATTGATTTGTTTTAAAAATTTCAGATGGCTGAATTGGCAGGTTTGCCTCCTGGCGTCGTGAACGTCGTAACTTGTTCTCGAGACCGAGTCGCGAAAATTGGGGAAATTCTTTTCACGAGTCCACAAGTTTCTGTTTTAAGCTTTACTGGATCGACAGGTGTTGGAAAGGTTGATCAATTAGATTTATTAGTTATATTATTTTACACAAATCTTTCTGCTGATCCTTATCCATTAATTAATTCTCGACTTTTTTTATATTTAAATGTTAATATTTAACTTTTAGTGGCTTTATGAAAAAGCTTCGAGTACCATTAAGAAAATCTCATTGGAACTTGGTGGCAACGCACCGTTTATCGTTTTCAATGATGCTGAGGTTGACGTGGCTGTCAACGGACTTTTTAATGCTAAATTCAGAAATGCTGGACAGGTTGGCATTTGCTTAATTAAATAATTATGTTTTTTTAATTTGCGTTTAGCATTTTTTATATTGATTGCACTAAAATATTAACCATGTATGATTAAATGATAATATTATTTAAAACATTTAATTGAAAATCAAGCAATAATGTATTTACCTTTCAGACTTGCATTACGCCCAATCGAATCTTTGTTCATAAAGATTTATTTGAAGAGTTCAAGAACAAATTCGTTGCGAAAGTGAAAACCATGAATGTTGGGCCAGGAATTGAAAACAAATGACATTGGGCCTCTCATTAACGAAAAGCAACTTGAGAGAGTAATTAAAATTTAAAACTAATTAAAACTAAATAAAATTAATAGATTATATCTTGACTCTAGTTTGTTTATTGTTTCTGATGATATTAATTAATTAATTATCAATAACTTTTGTAATTTCAATTCAGGTTGAGAATCTTCTCCTAGCCAGCGTTGCAATGGGAGCTCAAGTCATTCATGGAGGAAATCGAGTCAAAGGGCTCGAAGGTCATTTCCTCGAACCAACTGTTGTGGTCGGAGTGACCCCGGATATGCCGCTCTTTGCTGAAGAGATCTTCGGCCCGATTGCTGCTATGATGCCTTTTGAAAGCGAAGAGGAAATTCTCAAAGAAGCAAATTCTTCTCAATTTGGACTTGCGTGTAAATAAAAATTAAATTTCATTCTAAATAATATTTTAATTTAAAATTAAATATTAAATGAAATACTTTAAATAGTTGATTTCCTTAAAGCGAATAAATTTTTTTAATTTCTTTTTAACAATTAATTTTTTAGCATTTTTCTTCACGAAGGATTTGAAACGGGCTTTCCGCGTAGCCAGAGAACTTGATTCCGGCATGGTTGGAGTGAACGACGCACTCGTGTCAACTTGCGAATCTCCCTTTGGCGGAGTCAAATATTCAGGATTTGGCGTCGAAGGATCTAAACACGGTCTTGACTCATATTCACATGTCAAAGGAATCACTTTTGGAAATATGTGAAACAGTTCATTCAGCAATTAAAAAAGCTTTTAAGGTGTTTTTAATAAAGGAGTCTCTCACATTCCTTCAAATTTATCTTTTTCAAACTTTTCACTTTCTTCAATCAATTCTGTAATCTTATGACTATTTTATTCATTCTTCCAGATTTTAAAATAAAAGGTTATTTGAAATAACGTTTTATTATGCATAAAGCTTTTCGCTTCAATTACTTCGAATAAATTTCACAATACGATGAACAATAAAAACAAAAATAAAAACGATTTATTCTAAATGACAATTTTCTTTTTATTCAATTCAATCATGAAGATCATTCAAACTTTCAAACAACTTAAATTCCATCACGCAGAACTTAACTCATTCTTTTCACACATGCAACATTCATTTAATCACTTTACTTTTAAGGTAGTAAACTTTCGTTCATTTACAACAAAGTGATTAAATAACAAGAATTATAACAAACCTATTAACTATTTAAAATTATTATAATTAATTGCTAATTACATTTAATTTATCATTATTTGTCCTACAACTTGACAAGAGAAGTTTTTCTAACAGTGAGCGTTAAAGGCAATATTGCTACATTTCAATTACTCAGATATGCACCGTGTTTTTTTATTATTATTTTAACTTGTTTTCGAGCGTTTTTCTTTAGCAGTGGTATTAAAGGAGTGTAGTCTTCTAATGATTATTGCTAATTAATACTTATTACTGATTATTATTACTTCTTATTTATTGAGTTTATGAACATGGTTTTGGAGGTGAATGGCAGCCAATTTGATCCGCGGGTTTCCTTTGCTGATTTCCAATCGGGATTTCCACTTTGAACAATTTCCCTTCTGGCATGCAGATGCATAATTGGAATTGTGGCTCGAGGTGACCCTGGGTCGCGTAAGTGTACGAATTCCTCGTCACGCCCGAGTCTTTGACAAGCGGCAAGGAATTCACGTCGAGGGTCACGCCGTCTCTCCCGTTTAAAATGATATTTCCGTTCACGCTCTGAGAATATCAAATGAAAATAATTAAATTAAATAATTTATAATTCATTAATAATACATTAAAATCAATGAACATTAACATTATTATATAGTACCTAGTTGGAAAATGTTTGCGTTATTTTGTTAAGTTTAAAACTATTCAATTTAAATGTCAGGATAAACTAAATAAATATTGATTTATTATCATATTAAACCTTTAAGAAAATATCTTGATCGGCCGCCCATAGAATTTGCTTTCCTTCCACTCGCGTCCCTTCCGATCCTTTCAAATAGGCAAACGAGGAAGATCTGACTGTCAACGTTGAGTTGATGGCTGAGATTATTCTGTTCACTTTTGCCACCCGAACATCCAGATATTGAACACCACGGGGTAAACCGACAGTTGGCATGTTCGTGGAAAAAACTTCTTTCCCAATTTTGTCCACGACGCGAAATTCCCTCACGTTCGAGACGTTGATTCCTTTCTTGCTCACCGACAAACTCGGTTGGGATCCGTCCAACACGTCGAATTGGAGACTCCCATCTTCTTCTCCGCTCATTTCGATCGGGACGTTGAGAAAACCCTCGAGGATCCCATCAGGCTTGTAAATCTCGTCCAAGTCTGTCATCCCGAAAAACTTGATCGCCGTTGGAAGAAACTATTTAAATCCAATTTATGCATTTTTTACACATTCAAAATAAAGCTTTCTTTGTCTTTTTTTGTTTTTTCTAATTTTAATAATTATTAATAATAATATAATAATGATAATTCAAAATCATTGAATTTGCTGATTTGAATAAGTGATTTGTAATATTTAAGAGATTATTTTTTTTTAATTATTAAATTAATTGAAAAATAGTATAATTTTTACCTCAATGCTCTGCATGCCGACTCCGATTCTGAGTACGCCAAAGACCAGGATGGTTAAGATTGAATTGAGAACTACGAGGAGGGCCAGAAGACCCAAAAGCGTCCAAAAGGCCAGAGCATCCGTCGAGAATTTCTTCAAGTCGTGTTTGGTTCCATTGACGGTCAAAATGGATATTGGCCTCGACGGAGGAAATTTCTCTTTCTTTTCTCTCCTCCGCGGATCTTGAGCTCCTTGGCCATTTGACCTCAGTTGGGGTCTTTTGATTGACTCAACCTCATGGTCTTCTCCGCGCGTGGACGAAGCTGCACGTAAACTCCTGTAAGACTCTGGGAGAAAGTCGGGAATGGGGGAAGAACGAACGCTCGAAAAGGTCGAAGACATTTATTCAATGTACTTTTATTATATTAAATTTGATTTAACTTTAAAAGTTTTCCTATCTCCGTTTGATGTTCTAAAAAGGCAAAAGTAAAGATGTGAAAGGAAGAACTTGATGAGATTTGTAAAAAGGAGAAGTTTATTTATCGACCCGAAAACCCCGATTTAGGGTCTTGGCTCTTCACCCGAACCCGGATATTCCGGAAGGTGGCAACTTTGCTCCCGTTGGATCCTGGACGACGGTGAGCCAAACAAAGAAACGCAATCCTCATAAACTGACAAATTCTAATATTCGGGCTATTCGCACAACTCGTACATTTCTGTATTATTAATTCCAATTAAATATTTTGCGTTTTGCTCCTAACCATAATCGATTGCCTAGTATAAAGGTTCAATATTAATTAACAATTAGGAGTTATTAATTAACAATTATTGTTAGTTATTGCGTGTTACATATTTCTTTATGTTCGAGCTTAAAGGTCAATAAAATACCATGATGAACCGAAGACCCAAAGCAGGCTCAGGATTTGTGTCCGAAGATGAAGATCTTTACTCTGGATATAACGATTTCCCAACGGCCCTTGCAACTGAGGATTTTGATTTTGACGATAATTATTCGAATCGAACTGATCCTGTTAGAATGAATGTAATCAATCACTATAATAAGCATTTATTAATTTTTGACAATTTAATTATATTCATAATTCTACTGGAATCATTAATAATAAGCATCAAATTTTTATAATTCATGTTTATCGAATTCTAAAATGCATTTTTAAAGGCAACGTCACGAGGGAGAACTCCTGGAACTGCACTTGGTTCTGCAGTTGGGGTAATCCACATAAAATAATCAATTATGAATTATGAAATTCAAATTATAAACTTAACTAGACTAAATAATGCATTTTCAGTTTAATAGGGATTCGACAACCGCGAGGGTTCTTGCAAGTCGGAGCGGCACATCTCGTCCAAGAACCGGCATGAGCGAGCCTCAACGTCCAATGACGGCAGTTCGGGGAGCTGGCTATACTAAAAATGCATTTGACCCCCTCAATCAACCTTTTAAGAACCAAGCCCCGTCCATTGAGCCAAAGCCGGAAGACTCGTAAATTTTTATTATAATGATGCCACTATTGGAATTAAGCATTAAAAAAATCGTTCTGACTTAATTTAAGTCTTCTATATAATCAAATCTTTGAATTTCTACTGCAATTAGAAAGAGTATTTTGAAATTGAGCTAATACTAATCTCACTTGTCACATAAATAAATATAATTAAAATTAGCGCTGAAGAGAAGATGAAGGGACTTGAGCTGAAAATCAGCGATTTGGTCGACGGTTCAATTTTGGCCGGATGCAAAGGGGAAGTTGAGAAAGCCTTGGAATTGGCCAAAGATGCAGCAAATAAAGAGAAATCGCTCATGAGACTCAAAGAGCAAGCTGGTGCAAATGAAGGACACGATTGGGACATTACATTTTCGGTTAGCTAAAATACTATAAGCTAAATTGAAATTTTAAGTATATTGTAGTTTAATTTATATTAAAAATTAATTCTAATTGCCATTTAAATTTAATTGTAATTAACTAAAGGTCTTGTTCAACCTGGGAACTCAGTACGAAGCGAACGAGATGTTCACGGAGGCCCTCGCCACGTACAACAGCATCGCCAAGAACAAGTATTTGGTCCACGGGGCCCGAGTGAAGATCAACATGGGCAACATTTACTTCAAGCAGAAGAACCCAACAAAAGCAATCAAAATGTACCGCATGGCCATGGACCAATTGAACAATACGAACCGGGACCTCCGTCTCAAACTCATGCACAACATGGGGATCATCTTTTTGAAGATCGGACACCCCAATGACGCCTCAGGAGCTTTCGAGTACATAATGCAGGAGCGGCCTTCGTTTAAAACGGGGCTTCACTCCGTCCTGGCCAACTTCCTGGCCGGCGATCGAATGAAGATGAAACGGAGTTTCCAGGATTTGCTCGAAGTGGAAATGGAGTTCGAAGACGACGAGGAGAAATACACGGTTCATTCAGATGACCCCGTGTCACAATTGTTGGTCGAAGTCCTGAAAAACGACAAATTGAGGAAGTTTGAGAAAGAACGGAAGTTGTATGCCGAAAGATGCATTTTGAGCTCTGCACGTCTTATTGCCCCTGTGATTGAGCCGAGTTTCGGCGAAGGATTCCAATGGGTCACGGAGGCGCTGAAGTCTTCAAAGCACGCGGCGCTGTCGCATGCGCTGGAAATCAGCAAAGCGTTGGTGTTCTTGAAACAGAGGGAATTGACCGAAGCGATCGAAATCCTTAAATCTTTCGAGAAGAAGGAAACAAAAGTGGCCACGGCAGCCGCGACCAATTTATCTTTTATGTTTTTCCTGGTAAGTTAAATGCAGTTGGGAACTAAATCGTTATAGCCAGTTTTATAGAGAATCCAATGAAGATTTTGAATAATTATAATTTTTATATAAGATTATTAAGAATTAAATAACTATAAGTACAATAAACTAATTATTCGCGGTGCCCGGTGTTTGAGAAATCTCGCTTATCCCCATTTGCCTCATGAGTTACCTTTTATTTATTAATCAATTTAATCACAAGATTAAGTTTAGAATCTTACTTATCCAATATATTTAAATATTAACAAAATAACCTGATTAGTTAATCATGATTATAACTTTACTTGATATTTACGATGTTTTTGTCGATAAATTGATGATTTTGATTTCCAGCAAGGTGATTTAGAACAAGCGCAAAAACATGGAGAAATCGCGAAAAATGCGGATTTTTACAATTCCGCTGCGTACGTGAACGTCGGGAATTGCATGTACGCCAAGAACGAGTTTGAAAAGGCCAAGAAGTATTACATGGAGGCCGTTGAAACGGACTCGGGCTGCATTGAAGCTCTGTACAATCTCGGGATTGTGAACCAAGCCTTGCAGTTCTACGAAGAAGCCCTCGAGTGTTTCTTGAAAGTTCAAAGTTTGGTCCGGAATCACACTCATGTGACGTACGAGATCGGGAAAACACACGAGTTGATGGGCGAGACGGAAATGGCCATTGAGTGGTACTTGAAGGCTCTCTCGCTGTCCCCGAGTGATCCGCGGCTCTTGAAGAAAATCGGAACGATTTTTGACATGGACGGAGATCGGCAACAGGCTTATCAATATTACTATGATGTAATTCAATTCAACTAATTTAACTAATTATAATTTGAACTATAAAATGATTTTTCATTTAACAATTTAATTAAACAATTTAAAAAAATTCAAATCTTAAGAGTTTTATTTATTACGCCGTTTTTAATAATAAATATCTAACTAATATAATTAATTGCAGGATTTTAAATAAGTGTTTAAATTTAACTAGTTTTAACTAATGATTTTCATTCACTTTTTAGTCTTACAGATATGATCCATCTAATTTAGAAACAATTCACTGGTTGGCCAATTACTTGGAATCTGTTGACCTGCCTGAACGAGCCAGTGGATTTTACGAGCGAGCCATTTCCCTTGAACCAGAAGAGACAAAATGGCCAATGGCCATCGGACGTCTTTTGCTCAAACTAGGCAATTACTCCGGTGCTTTTGACCATTTCCACAAAGTTTACAAGCTGGACGGGGAGAGCGTTGAAGCGCTCAATGAGCTCGTCACCTTGGCTAAAATCCTCAACCACAAAGAAGCGGATTTCTTCAAGGAGGAACTCGGAAAAGTGGAGAAGATGAACGAGAGGCAAAGTTCTTCAGGCAAAGCGTCAATGACGTCGGGGCGCGGACTTCTCACAAGGGGTAGATCTTTCGAAGAAGAAACTTTGCCATTTCAACAAAGAAAGTAAATACATTTAAAATTAATAATTACACTGTTAATTGTTTTAAATAAGTTATAATTATTATTTTTAAACAAGGTATTGTTAATTTACTCTTATTTAATTAAAATCTTGACAGCAAAAGCCCAACTTTTGGGGGCGGAAAAGGAGGAAAAAGCGAAGCAGGAATTGACGAAGAAGCCGAATTTCAAATGAACGGTATCTAATTAAACATAGTTAATCTTAATTAAACTTAATTGAATGAATCATAATTATGATTAAGAAAGACCGTTTGATTAAATGTATTTTAAATGTATTTCGCAAAAGGCTTTGAGGATTTCCAAGAGACGAAGTTGAACGGAAGCTCCGGAGGTCTTTCTCATCAAATGAAAAGTAAAAGAAACGTGAAAGAGGAAGAAGGACCTGAAGACCTCTTTGCTGAAGAAGACATTGGAGATGAATTCTTACCCTTTTAATTTCCATAATGGATTCTCCTTTGCCCAAGATCTCAACTATAAAGCTTCTTAAAGTCCTTAAAAGTTATTTAATATCCCTATATTGTGAAATACTAATTTCCAAACATGAAATACTTTAGAATAAATTTACTATTTTACATCTAGAGTTTTAATTTTATTAATAAATGAATAAAAAGGTTATTATGAGTTAAATAAAGTCATTGTATTTTTCATAACTTTCGCATTAAGAGCATTTTTTAAGTTTTGCTAAAACATTAAGGAAGAAGGACATGTTTTATTTATGACAAATTCATATAAATATTACAATTTCATTAAATGTAATAACTAAAATTTTTAATAATTAATTAATTTATACATTTTTATTGAATATTAAAATCCAGGGAATGAATAAGATTAGATCCGACTTCAGCTCATAACCCAATTCCTAACTAAATTCCTACTTTATCGTTTCATTAGGTCAAAAATGCATAATTTAAATATATAAAAGAACGGTGTTCGGACATTAAAGGTTCTTGCGTATTATATAAACTTTTCCTGCTTTTCTGCTATTCCCTATCCTTCACCATGTGGTTTTGAAAAGAGTCGCGAAGTTCTCACAGATCTTAGCAACTGGAATTCAAAAGGATTTTTCTTTACCACAGACCGTGATATTAAATTGTCATTTGTACAATTAAAGAAAGGTCACATAAACGAAGTTGACCTCATAGGGACATGGACAGTGGATCTGAGACTGAGACAAAACAGATTTACGAAACGAGATCTGAAAAACGGATTCGTGAGGCCAAGCACAAAGCCAGACCAGGTAATTAACTCTCCTCTCATTTTATATTCCTCTCCTACTTTCTAAGCAAATAATTATTTCATAACCGATTAGTTTAAATTAGATTTAACATTTCGATTCCTCATGTAAATGAAATGATTGAATTGATGATGAAATTTAGAGCTCAAGACGCCTGAAAGTTGGGTAGCGGAGGAACATTACAGGAGATTTAATTGTTCGCTAAATTCCTTCAAGGAGTCATTTTCAATTGAGAGGATTCATGTGTCAGACGTCTCAACGAAGGAATTCATTGAGAGATTCGAAAAACCCTACAAGCCTGTAGTCATCCGAGGTTGTACCGATAATTGGAATGCAAATTCTAAATGGACACTTGAGGTGAAAATTAGGAATTTTACTTAATTTAATCTTATTTAATTAAAATTAACTTTTTACTCAATGGTAATTATGTATGATTAACTGGAATTAAATTAAGATAGGCGATGATGAAATTAAGTATTTGGGATTAAAATTGATTGTGATTATTTGATTACAGAGGTTAGGAAAGAAATTTCGGAATCAGAAATTCAAGTGCGGCGAAGACAACGATGGATATTCTGTGAAACTAAAAATGAAATATTATTTGCAATACTTGAGAGAGACTCGTGATGATTCGCCTCTTTATATTTTCGACTCGAGCTACGGAGAAGTAAAATGATTAAACACAATTTCTATTTGTCAACTAGTTAAAATATTTAATTGTAATCACAAATGTGATTAGAAATGAATATTTTCAGTTATAATAAATGTTATTTTTATTTAAATAGCATCCAAGTCGGAAGCGTTTATTAGATGATTACGAAATTCCAATCTACTTCCAAGACGATTTGTTCCAATATGCCGGAGAGCGACGAAGGCCGCCGTATCGTTGGTTTGTTCTTGGACCTTCGAGAAGTGGAACGGGAATCCATATTGATCCGTTAGGAACTTCGGCTTGGAACGCTCTGATTTCGGGTCACAAACGATGGTGCCTTTTCCCAACGAATACTCCGAAAGAGTTGATCAAAGTAATTTTAAATTCATTCAATAAGAATTTAAGACAGCTTTTATGATTTAGATAGATTTAGTGGCAGTAATTACATATTATTTATCTATAAAAAGGACTTTTTTCAATGACAAACTTCTTATAAAATTAAAATGTTTATTTAAATAGGTCTCTTCCAGCGAAGGTGGAAAACAGCAGGATGAAGCCATCACTTGGTTTTCCGTCATTTACCCGCGGACGCGCCTTCCTTCGTGGCCTTCTGAATATAAACCCGTAAATATTTTATTATTTTTATTAAAATAAAGAATTACAAGAAATTCTAGTAAGATAGAAAATTCAGTGACATTGTAAACAGTAAGATGAATAATATTTGCGGTAATACAAGGTTTATTTTAATTCATATTTGTAGCTGGAGATTCTTCAGCGTCCTGGCGAGACCGTATTTGTTCCCGGCGGTTGGTGGCACGTTGTCCTCAACTTGGACACGACCGTCGCCGTCACACAAAACTTTTGCTCCAAAACAAATTTTCCTATTGTGTGGCACAAGACGGTTCGTGGGCGACCGAAGCTTTCCAGCAAGTGGTACACAGTTCTCAAAGTAAGTGAAATTAACTCATATTCTCAGTATATTTAACTAATAATGGTCGAAATCCAATTTTGAAATCTTTTAATTATTTCATTTAATCGAATTTTATTTAATTAAATTTTATTTTTAATTTACGAAAGGCTATAATTGCTTTTTTGGAATATTTTTAATTTTTCTTTTCGATTTGTATAAATTGATAAAAATCGAATGACCAAATTGTTTAATTCATTTGTTTTAAAAATTCAATTTTAATGTTAATTTCTCATTAGAATAAGTTTCCTGAGTTGGGGA
This sequence comes from Neelides sp. FZ-2019, assembly GCA_009869795.1. Classification (NCBI taxonomy): domain Eukaryota; kingdom Metazoa; phylum Arthropoda; class Collembola; order Neelipleona; family Neelidae; genus Neelides; species Neelides sp. FZ-2019. The sequence continues at coordinate 18,472 of VJMY01000274.1, forward strand.
AAATTGCCGACAGCGTTGATTTGGAGCGACACAGTGGGATTTTCTCAGACTCCTCCTCTTCTTCTTCATCTTCTTCTTCCTCCTCCGAGTGCGAGAGCGAGGACAGCGGCCAAAGTTCTCTTCATGAGAAAAAGCGAAAACGACGAGATTCCTCAACATCGCCGAATTCGTCAAAGAGAAACGACATTCGCCATTGACCCAACTGTCTCCATTTTCTATTTACCTTCTGTTTTTCTCATTTAAAATATAATCTATGAATATAATCAGAACATTATATACTTACTAACTGTTAAATATTATTTTAAAAGTTTCGTTCACATTCGTTCACAATCCTTGCAATCTCATATTTCACTGAAAAAAGGAAATTAAATTATTCCCCAGTTTTTTGTACTTATAAACTAGTATACTCACGAAACATGATTAGTGCTACGCTACTCTGAGCCATAAATAATGTTTTTCACCAATTGAACAAAGTTCATGTTTGATTTAAATATGTAAAACAATTAAATTTACTTGCAAAAAATTGCAATCTAAAAAATATATGAATGGTAATTATATGCCATCTGTTTTAAAATCATGGTTAAACCGTAAAACTCGTTAATACTGAATATATATTATTTTCTTTTTTACTGTGTATCATGTTAAATTACTTAGTTTTGAACGAACTATTTATTTCGCATTCAACGTTCGCAACACTCACCATATAGTTAATTCACTTTTAATTGATAATTTTAATTAAATTGTTTATTATATCGATAATAAATACAGCAAACCATGCAGTAAATAAAATAAGAAAAAAATGTAAAAAAGAAAAGTAATTTCATGAAAAGTATTCCATTTTTGTTTGATTTTCCCTTTAAATGATTTTCTTTAAAATAATGAAGTGATTTATTGTAAATGAAAAAGTGATTTCTTGACATTGAATAAAATAATCTATTCAAAACTTAATGGGGAAATTCATTTCAAGATGCCTTTAATAATTAAAATCATTTTCTGGTTATTTCATCCAAAAATATTATTTAAAACGAAGGAATCACTCCAGATTCAAGTATTTTTAATACTAATAACCAAGGTACGTATACTCTATTATGTAACGAAATGACTGCACATTCGTTTCTTTGCAGGATTTAGAAAATATTTGTGCATAGTGTAACGTCATGTGTTCAAATTATTAGGGAAATCAAAGTGAACGAATAAAATTTTAATTAATTTCCATGCACATTTTTTTAGGTTCAATATTTGATTTCCCAAGTAAAATGAACAGATGACGTCATAATTTAAAAAAATTAATTGCTATGCTCAATTGTGCCCGCTTGGCTAATACCATTATCTACAATGTGCTACTCCTTATAAAATCATTCCATATAATATGACAATATACCACAAAGCATCCTTTTGACCTTTACCTACCTGCTCTCTCCACATATCTCTATTCTACCCTCAAATCCTCGGGCTAAGAACAATTATAGAATTCTATTTGAGAAAAAATAATCCTTTCTGGGTTTGACCCTTCTTTATTCATTCTTTGTTTGAATTTAAGCTGTAAATATGTGTTCTTGTCCTTCTGGTGCATTCCACTTTTATTATTTGAATTTTTTTTATGAAATAGATTGGCTTATTAATGAACTTTGACTGATTAAAAATTCCATTGATGTTAAATGCCTGACTTTAATAGAAAATATCTCTTTAAAAAAGAGAAAATCGACGAATTGAGCCAAGAGGCGATTGAGTTGAAGTAAGAAATAATTTTTTAAATGCTATTTATCATTTATTTCTTATTTTCATCATAAATTATGACTCACTGGTAGAAAAATATTGTAGGTAAAATAAAGGTAATATTAGAAAACCATTATGAAAATAATGCATTCATATTGAAATCATCATTTTGAGACATAATACATATATTGTTTCCTGGATTTGTCGTTTTCCTATTATGTCAGCTAAAGATATTTTTAAGAATAGAAAATATAAAACTAAATTGTTTTAATTTTTTATATTATTACACGAATGAAAATAACCTAGTAAGTACAGGATTTAATTTAATAATAGAAAAGGTTGAAATTACACTATTATGTTATGCCAGGTTGGACAAAAGTTAAATTCTTTAAAAATGAACAATAAATACAAATGAATAAGACCTAACGTTCATTTTATGCTCAGCTCAAAACCGTTTAGGTATACAATTTTCTAACTCAATAAGCAAAAACTAAATACATTTTCTCATTACGGGCAATTAGGGAGATAGAGTTGTTCCAGAAAATCCAAGGTTGTTCACGATTTTTATACTAATTTTAATTTCTTCCACTAATTAATAATTAATATTTAAAAGAATTTTTATATTTTTTTTATTTTGCCTCTATGAATTGAAATATTAAATCAAATAATGTATACAAAACTAATAAAAATTATTTTAATTAATATAAAACGTTATTTTTCAGTGAGGAAATAACTCATCTAAGAGAAACTATTGCAGAATTGCGGGCGGAAAACACATCGCTTACAGAGGCAAACACATCGCTTGCAGAGGCAAACACATCGCTTTCAGAGGACAACCAGGTCCTTGAAGACAACATCGTTGCTCTTACACATCATAACAATGTCCTTCAAGACCAGTTGGAAACTGAGGGGATCCAACCTGATCCATTCAATCCAATGGGTGGAATTGGAATAGTTGAACAAGTACAGAACACGAATCCTCAACACGCTCCTCAAGATCCTCAACCCCACGCCAACATTATCCCTGCACAAGAAGATGGAAATCAAGAGCCACAGCAGCCTCAAGAAATTTCCGATCAATTTGGTTCAGGAAAGAAGTAATAATTTCTTTTTTCTAAAGTCCAAAAAGACACAGTGCTATTTTTTATTACTTAAAGCATGAAATAACCAATATGCTCACGAGACATGATTAGTGCTATGCTACTTTGAGCCATTATAAATATTTATAATTGGAACAAAGTTCATGTTTGTTTATTTATGTGTTAAACTTTTGGTTAGGTTAATTTAATTGAGTTTAATTGGGTAACATTCATTTCAAATTCAGAATCTTCGTAAAACGCTTTACTATTGAATATATTTATAAATGTCATTTTCTTTTTTACTGCTCATCATGTTAAATTACTTATTTTTTAAAGTAAAATTTTTTTTAATAAAAGCTGCAAACTATGTTGTAAATAAAACAAGCCTCAAATGTAAAAAAGAAAAGTAATTTCATGAAAAGTATTCCATTTTTGTTTGATTTTCCCTTTAAATGATTTTCTTTAAAATAATGAAGCGATTTATTGTAAATGAAAAAGTGATTTCTTCAAATTGAATAAAACTAACTATCTATTCAAAAACTTGATCAAGATCAAGTTCATTTCAAGATTAATTTAAAATTAAAATCATTTTCGCCTTTTGTAATCCAATGCTATCGATAAACGATATAAGGATACTATGAGGATATTTGAGATGAATCACACACATTCCATACATACACAATAAAATAAAAACAGTAAAGTTCCATTTAATTTGTTGCTCCGATCAAGTTCAACGATCATGTCATTTGGTGTCATTAAAAAGCTGCACACCATTGAATCTTCGTCTTTGCCATCAGATTAAGCGAGTTTTTACGATCATTTGACATGATTGCTTCAACTAACTTAAAGCAACGAGGAAAGACTTGACGTTTCTTTTTGACTTTTCCTTGATCTCTTTTCCACTCATTGACACTCAAGTTCCTTCCTCCGTTTCCGGTCAACTCCGAAGGATATAAAAGGAAGAGATGAGGAAAGATTGAGAATCAATCTATTAAGTTCATTCATGAAAATTAAACGATAGCTCAGCTTCACTCTCCCGCTTGACCTTAAGTGGAAATGGAAACTCATCTTGTATTTCTTATGGGATTTCTCCTCCTTCTTAAATCTTCTTCGGTATTTTAAACCTTTTAATCATTCATATAAGTAATCATCGATTAACTAATCAAACTAATTATTATAGGCGTCATTAGTAAGACATGATTAGTAAAAGTGTGTTTGTTAAGTAATTTTCACTTATTAATTATTCGTAATTCTATTTTAATTTTAATTTGTGTATCTTAAATCTTAAATTTTTTAGTAATTTAATTAACTCCCAACTAATAGAACTATTAGTATAACTATTAGGAGGGTTAGAAGTTAATATACAAAATTAATATCTAACTAGGTGAATTCGTTGTTGGACGAAATTCAAGATAATTTAAGTAAATAACATTAAAAAATCAAAAATCATCATGATTTTAATTATTAGGTTTAATGATAATAATAAAGTTAAAATGAGTAAAAGTGAAAGGAGGTCTTGTTGAGCCTGGGCGATGTGTCATTTATTAGGGCTCGTCCTCAAATGGGATTTCTTTTGAAGGAGGCTCAGTGTTCCGAGAAGTACGAGCCGTGCTACAGGGCCACGGGCGACTACGACCAGAACCAGTGGATCTGCGCCCGGCTGTGCGGCTCGGCCGACGAGTCGTCTGTGAGGTGTCACCCGGTGAGCGGGCACTGCGAGTGTGGGCAACGGGCGCCCTCGTCCCCGGCCCGCGTCCACTCGGCCTGCTCCTCAGCTCCCTCCTTCACGGACTGCTTCAAAACCTGTGCCATCCGCGGGCTCGACGGAGTCTTGTGCAACACCAAGCGTCGCAACGGACACTTCCGCGACTCCAACGTCTTCTGCCTCTGCGCCTACAACCCCATCATCCCCAACGACGCCTTGACCATCGACTACGAGGCGGACGCGGAGTTGACGCCGTTCAAGGGAACGTACAACGACTACAGGAGGAAAACGCCCTACTACAACTACAGGCTCAATGAGGACGAGGAGAATGAAGATGAGGACTAACATTGACTTATTTACGAATAATTAATACTTTAATTAAACGTTCAAGAGAGGAAAGACTGTTTAGCAAATAGCTGTGCCTTACTCATTTCTGTTCCAGACCTTTTTAAGTAGCTTGTGAAGAATATAGTGTGAAGAATTCAAGTTTAATATTTTAATATGAAACTTAATTTATTATTGTAATAATAGTAATAGATTATTAGGTAAAATTAACTAAATAAACATTAACGAATTTGAAAGTACCTAATGTATTTTCAGATATTAATTGCTATGTATTTAATATAAATTTATTGAGTGGCAATAAAATGAAGATTGCAACTATTTATTACATATAATTTTTAATTTTAAATATTTTGAGTAATGATTAAAATTTATTTAATTTGTTTATGTTTATTTAATCAAATCATTTGATATCAACTCGCATATAAATATAATTTTTTATATAAATACATTTTTTATTAAAAGGTTATACATATTATATCCATCCATTTGTCAATTTCATATTAAAATATATTTGCACAAGTAACTCCATTTACATTTAATGACATATTTTAAGTCGAATATTAACTATAAATGTAACTTGAATAAGTTAATAATTCATAAATATAGCAGAGATGCAAGGTAATTCAAATAAACTGACTAGACCCAATCTTTTGGATTTCTCAGAATCTCCGTTAATTTGAGCTCAGGGCTTCCTGTCTTTGGCTCATTCATATACTCCCATTTCTAAAAAAGTAAATTAAAAATCAAAATGGTTTTCTATAAAAAAAATAATTAAATAAATGATAATAATTTCACAATAATCTTATTTTAAACTTTTATTTCAATTCAAAAACCCAAACTTACAGCATTTAAAGGAAGAGACATGAGAATGCTTTCATATCTTGCCCCAGGAGTAAAAAGTCCGAATTTCGTCCCTCGGTCATACACAAGATTAAATTCAACATAGCGTCCACGGCGGAGCAATTGCCATTGTCTCTCAGCATATCCGTATCCATCTCTCTTGTGTTCTTTCACTATTTAATTATCATTTTATATTATATAACACGAAGTTAATTAAATATAATTATATTAATTGATTAAATCATTTTGTATTTATAATATTAATAATTAGAAAATTACATTAAATAGAATGGATAAAAGTTCATACCTAACGGAATATACGAGGGAATCACAGCATTGGCACATGACTGAACAAATTCAAAGGCTTTATCCTGATTAGGATAATCCATATCATCAAAAAAGATTCCTCCAACCCCACGAGCTTCGCCTAATTTCAATCAACAACCATTAAAATTAATAAATTGAAAAAACTGTTAAAAAGCTATTTTACAAAAGTATTAAGATTTTAAGATACTAGTTAAGTTTTTACTCCTTTATAAAGGTACACAATTAATGCCAAATTTTTTCCAATATTACATTCTAAAGACTGGCTCAATCCTGGAAAAGGTACAGAGAGACATTTTTGAAAATGTTCATATTAAACACTCTGCTTAATGTTTAAGAAATCACTTTTGGAGAAAAACGGCGCATAAAGGTACACGTATCTCCTTATGGGTAAGAGCTAGAGAAAAGTTTATTAACAAGATCTGTTCAGAATTACAGTGCGGAAAAACGTGCAGAGAGACATTTTTGAATTTATCAATGATTAAAGATTTAACCATTGATGCTTAATTATGTAACTGTGGTAATGAATTTACGCATTGTAATTGAACAAATTTCATTCTCTCTGGTCTTATTCTCATTTTCATATTTCTATATACCTATTATAAATATGCAGTGATACAATAATGTGTTGCATTTTGAGTTTCAAGATAAATTAATTTTAATTAAATTGATCATCTAGCAAATTCTAGAAACTTAACTAGTACCTTAACAATAGAAAATAATTTAAATATCTCATGAACTTATGTATATAATTGAAATACTTGATGAAACTGAACTTAAATCCATATAGCCTATGCTTGTTTTTTTTACCTCTGTGGGGTATAAAGAAGTATTTATCACACCATGCTTTGAATTTGGGATAAAATGACGAGTCGAGTGCGTCGCAGGCGGTTTTGAGAACACGATGAAAATGAGTCGCGTCTGAAGTGTTGAGGTAATAAGGCGTGAGATCCGTCCCACCGCCGAACCACCATTCGACCCCGTCTGAAGTTTCCACTTCGAAATATCGATAGTTGAAATGGATGGTGGGAACGAAGGGATTTCGGGGATGAACCACGCTGCTGATGCCAAGGGCATAAAACGGAAGATTTTCTCCTTTTAACAGCCGACCTCTAAAATCATCATGAATTTAATTAAGGCTAATATTTTTCCAACAATTTAATATTTTCAATATGTGAAAACACTTTGATCGAAATATTATATAATGATAAGAGGATTTGGTATTTTCAAGAATGATAATCTGATTCGCAATTAAGCTACTAATACCAATACTAAAAAACAGAAAACTATAATTTATTAGTTTGAAATTTTAGATAATTTTTTAAAAATATAATTAATTCGGCATTTTTAATCTGCAAATTAAAATATTTTATTGTTAAAACAAAAATTAATTATACGATTTAGGAGAATAAACTTATTATTTTCATACCTTGATTTCATCTGTTGAACTGCTTGTGGTGGGAGAACTCCGTGGACGACTGAGACGTTGACTCCAGCCTTTTCAAAGACATGACCATCTTGTAATATGCACGTAATTCCTCCACCGCCTTCGCTTCGAATCCAACGGTCAACTTTGAACTTGGCAGGAAATTCGTCTTCTTCGGCTTCAAGCGCTCGGCAAAACTCTCCTTGGACTTTCATGATGAACAATTCCATCTTAGATTTCATGTCACTTTTCGTCTCAACAAGTTTGTCAACTGGAGTTAACGGAGTTGACATGAATCCGCTTGGATGAAAGAAACTTGGGCTTTCAGTCTCGAGACCTTCAAGTCTCACTTCCTCGCTCAAAAGTCCGCCAGCTAAGATAAACCTGTTCAAATTTTTATTATTTATTTTACATATTTTAATTGTATAGAAATTTATTAACAATTTAGAATCTCGAATGAAATTGTGTTTGAAATTAAGTCAAACATCTTACAAAGAAATCTCCTTGTTTTTGATAATCCATTTGATGGTCCTTTTGGGAAGTCTAATGATATTTCTAATTCTGGTGAAACCAAATGCAGTGAATTTTCCAAACCTATTAAAATTTATTAGTCATTGTCATTCGATAATATAACAATTATTATTTTATTAAAGTATTAGTTAAATTTCGGTTGAAATTCTAAACATTTAACAATTATTATTTTATTAAAGTATTAGTTAAATTTCGGTTGAAATTCTAAACATTTAACAATTATAATTAAAAATACGATTAATGATTTAAAACAATATTTAAAAACATTAAATTTTAGCTTACATTTTCTCCCCTTGTAGATGAATAAATGGATTCGATAAAGTCAAATATTATTTAAACCTTAAACATGGCCTCGTTAAACTCAATTAATACTCAATAAATATTTCACTTTGAAAATGATAATAATAATGATTATTAGTTAAATAAGCATCGTTGAATGAGTTCTTCACACGGAATTCGCCTTCTTTCAAGTACCAATTGGGTTTGAATGGAGGGGGAATTTAGCCTTGAATTTATGCTTAAAGCAATGCATGTTGAGCCAGACAAGTAGGCAAAAATAACTGACAAATTCTTCTCTCACTCCGTTTAGAATAAATGATTATAGCATTTTTAAATAATAGCTTTTAATCTGATATATTAACAGTTTTCTGGAATCCCATTAATTTCTTTCACAATTCTTCTTAATATTCATTTTGTACAGCTTAATTTAAACTATCAACTGATGGACGTCCACTTTATGAAATATATTATGCTTTGAATGAAATCAATATGGTGAATTCAATATTATATTATAAATAACAACACAACTAAGAGTTTATTTTGATCAACACGAAAAAAAATATTTGAAGAGTATTGTAATTTCCTCGTAGCTCACCGGTTAAATGTCAAACAGTAACTCATCACAGCAATGAAACCCTACACGTCATTAGCTCTCTATATCTCTAATGTCTTCGAACTAATTCGATTGATAATAAATAGAGAAGGTGGCGATGAAAGATGGAACGGCAAAGTCGCCTTTCATATAACTTGACAGATTAATTAATATACTAATTAATATAATAATTGATATAATAAAGGTAAGAAAGCCCACCTCAAGTAATTCTATATATACTTATATAAAAACTAGAAATAACATGATTATAATATTTAAACCCTCAACTTCGAAAAAATGATCAATTAATTATAATTATTAATTTAATACTAATTCAGTATATTCAGAATTCTATTTTTATTTTAACTTATACTTATACTTGTATACTCATTACATCTCTATTACAATAATTAAATGGAATAATCAATATTGGTACGCTTCATGATAATATACACAATTGTATATTTTGTTGATTGAGCCCTTTACTTCAAATAATAATAAAATGTTTTTTGATTAATTAATGATTTTTTAATTAATAATTAAGTAATAAGCCACTTTAGGTTTAATTTCGTGTTGTGTATTTAAGAAAGTTGAAGGTGGGAAGATGTGGATTTTTGTGAAAAGTGTAGTAGTTTTTTCTTATACTTCTACTGATATTTTCAATTCCTATTTGAATGTAAGATTTTCCTAGGCTGTTTTTTTCTTGAAATAAGCGTTCCGGAAGAAGAAGGCGAAGAGAACCAGATAGGAGGAAATGACGACAAGACCAGTGTACATTGTGTCATTATTCACAGCACATTCCCGTCCAGATACTACAAAATGAGAAAATACATCAATTAAGAGAAAAGGGAAAAGGTTGTTAATTAAATCTATAAAAGATATTTTACTAAATTAAATACTTGGGCCAATTTAAAAGGCATAAGATATCAGTATGTATAAATATAACAGTATATTAGCCAGTGATTGAATGATTCGTGTCATCATTGCAAATGCAAATAATGCATTGTTATATCTCTCATAGTCTTTTTGATTCTTAATTAATTCCTTTTTTATAAATGGTATGTCTGGTATACAATAACCAATAACTCATACTCATAATGTATAGAATTCTCATCCATACTTCAACATTAAATAAGCCAATATACATTAACTATTTAATAAATAAGACAATATAAGAGGTGTATAATAAAAGTATGAAAGGATATAAGCAGAGCTTATCAGAGCCCACAATACCTTTTTGATAGCCAACATAGCCGCCCATGACAAAGATGTACGTGAACTGGCACATTTGAATCGCCGTGATTGTCATTGCGACCTTCTTTGGGACTCGCCACCCCGCGGCCTACAAACAACAAGAGAACTCAGCCATCTGCCCCACATCAAACCAGCCAGGGTGAGAGGGAAATCTTTAGTTAATAAATAAGAATATCAGACGAACCATTAGGGCGTAGTAAGAGTACATGAAGAAATGGACCGTGCCATTGATCAGAGCTCCCCAGACAAACCACGGCTCATAATAAGAGTAGAAGTAAAAACAGCTCGTCAGAACCGTCAAGTGATGATACCTGTAAACACAATTAACAAAGTCAAAATCATTAATTCTTTCTTTTTCAGTTAGCATTAATCACAATTAAATTATTCTATTGTTAACATAATTATTAAATAGTTAAAAAATTTTAATAGTACTGACTATTAAAAATCTATTCATACATTTCGATATTACTTATGATTTATGTTTAATAACCTATTTATAATGTATACTTTAACTGTATAACATGATCATTTCTAAAAATCATTTTTAATGTCATCATTATTATTTTAAATGATGAGAAAAGTCTCTTTTTATATTTATGCTTAATAATCATGACAAAGATTCAAAGCCATTAAAAATACTTTAACAATTTTTAGTATTCTTTTAGAAGAATTTCTTATACGGACTCTTAACGAATTGGAGAAACTTGAAAGGGAAGAGAGAATAAAAGAAAGTCAAATGGAGGGACAAATGAATGAAGTTGAGTGGAAAGTTTTAGAAAGCCGAGGATTCCGCAAGTTTAGCACATTATTACATTAAAGCACAATGTGTTTTGTGTAGCGAGGAGAGTTTTGTAGAAAGGAGAGCCAATTTCATAGATCATGCGAGTAAACCGCATGGATTTGGAAAGCTTTCAAAGAGAAAGGAATGAAATATATCATTTTAAATGCCATTGAGCAAAATCCTTTTCCTTTGTGAGCCTTTTTGAGTGTTTTTAGCAATCGTTAAGAAAGGAATGTTCATATTGTGTATATTTAAGAAGCTTTACTCACAGCGATGAAAATTATCTAAATTATCTACCTAACAGACTTTTCTTTATTTTATATTTAGATTTTATCTTATTTGGCTTTAACCCTGGGATTTGGGTTTTTTGGTTATGTATGGGACTGGGGGATTGTGAAGTGGAAAGGATGATGGTGAATTTGCTTACCAATGTAGAAAAATAAGTGGCTTTTTCCTAAGCACGATGAAAACGGTGTCTCCCAATTCAGCCACTTTGGAGAAGAGGAACAAAAGGCCCCAAAACCCAGTTGACACGCTGTGGTCGCCACTTCAACAAACAAATCACATTTATTTTTCAAGTGTTATTTTATTAAATGGGATCTAAACATTTAGCAATGAGATTGTTCTGAGGTTAATTCATTTAGCTTCAAACGTTTGATAATTAGAATCAACAATATTGAAATTATAGTTTAACAATAATAAATGCAAATCTATTTAAACTAACTAATAACTAGCTATTATAACCTACCATAACTTTTTAATAGTATAAAAATTTAAATATTATAAACACTTTTATTATAAATATTATAACTTTTCATTAAAGTTGTTAAAATTGAAAATAATGCCAATTGAGATTTAAATTTAATATTATAATATTTAAGCATTAGCTAATTTTGTGACAGATTTCCAATGACAAAGTTATGAAAAGTGCAAAATGCAGTGTGACTATATGGCTATATACCGGATACAAACGGTGTTGTAAAATCCATTTGTGCTGAGATTGTATTGGAAGTCTGGGAAAGATCTTAGGACGGCGACGAGAGAAAAGAGCGAGAGTCCCGTGTTCCACAATACAAGCGGTCTCCGTAGTTGGAAGGCTTCCCGGCCTCGCATTACTGCCTGCAATCAAAAACAAACACATGGAGCATATAGGATCACAAGACAATTACATCTCATGTACACCATGGTGGGGATTTTTCGGATTTGCGGGCATTCTCGGGTTTAATTTACCTGGCCGACGAAGATGAAGAGAAGGTAAAGGATCGCGACCGGAATGACGAATCGCCAGTGTATCCAAACTTGCTTCCGCCACCATGTGAGGTCAATGTTTTCCCAGTTGTAGACGGTCATGTGGGTCGGGATGACCGTGTCCCAGACGACGAATTCGTCGCCCGGCTCCATCGCTGCTCCTCGGCGACTGAACACTTTCGAGTCGCCGTTCGCCTTCCACATCGATCTCCCTCCTCCCCTCCCTCTCCCCTATACACCACTGGATCCAAAAGACATTCACATCATTCCTATACCATATACGCTCATACCATACGTGTACAATATGGCTTTACACAAAAAACTATTGTTTGATTCTGTTTAATTTGCCTAAATCTTTATATACAGCATAAAAATCTTCATACATTGGTAATATGGTAAAGAAGTGCATCTTCAATAGCTCTATGGTTTTATGTGTATACTACCAATGTGTACAGAATGGTTAGTCAACGTTTATTGTTCATTTTTATTAATTACTAACTATGAATATCGGAGAGCTGAAAGCTGGAGAAGATTTGCAAATCCCAAGACTTTTAAGTATATGAGTCCACACAAGCTTACTTAAATAAAAACGCACAATTTCTTGACATACAATCAAACACAAACACACAATCACTTGTAGATAATGGTAATTAAATGTAAGAAGTAAGCTTTATTTTATTAGAGATTCTTACAACCTCGTGTTAATCCTACATTTTAGATTACTATAGCGTAAAATTAAGCCTATTGATTTACTGCCGATTTACTGTAAATTCTTAAATTTCTATTTGATGCTCAAGATATAATATATTCGCATTTATGCTAAATTAATTGCTTGTAAGTCGACCGTGAACGTGGACATTTTGGTAATATCTTTCATTAAAAGCACAGTTTAAATTAATAAAATCAATGCAAATCTATAGGTGCTACATATACTGCTTATTATACAGCTTGCTGCCTATAAACTCCTCATATGAGTAAAAGAGTATCTCTTCAAAAGTTAAATTGAGCATTCGAGAATTAAATGTTAATACAAAAGTGAAATTGGCAAATGAAATTCTTTCTAAGAAATATGTGTCGTTAGTGTGTGTAAAGATTGACAAATTTTGCTCGAGCAGGTTGGAGACGTGGAGATGAGTTTTGCATATATTGGATCTCCACACATCAGTCCGTGTCAATATTTGTGGAATTAAAGAGGATGAGTTTGACTTTCAGTTTTCCTTTTCTCTCAACCTACATAACATGCAAACTGATTAGGCTTAATATATCGTTAATACACTCCACACTAAAAATAACGCACTATTAAAGTTCAAATAGTCAAAGTCATTACATGATTATATATTTTCTTTTTGGAGTGTACAATGTATTCGAAGTATTCATAGCAAGTCATATTATATTTTATATACCCCCAACAGTCTACTTTTATACTAAATAATTGGGATAAATATATTTAAAACGCCATTAATAACTTTCCCTCGTCTTTTTATTCAAAAAATCAAATATTTTACTACAGTTAGCTTCCATCCCTCCCTTTCTTTTTACAAAGTCTAGACAATTTATTATTAAATGCAATGTAATATCGGGTAATTAAAGTTTTTGTTAATAACTTGATATAAAATTATTAATGCTATTAATTATTAATAATAGAGTCGAATAAGTAATTTTGCACTAATACTATACATTATCTCAGTCAAAGATGTATAATTGAATTGAAAAGGTGAATAGGCCATGCAGATTGCATTGCCATTATAGTCAAAGATCGTTATTTCCAAATATTTACTCTTGTACTTCTCAGTTGGTCATAATTTCTCTGGTCGGACTGATTTTGGAGAAGACTTGGTTGTGGCCGAGAGAAAGTGATGGGGAATTTTCATCGAGGACTGCGGATGTCTCTGGCCCACTTGGAAGAGGAATTGAATGATTCGCTCGGCCCACCTTTTGATCGAATGGCCTACTCACGTCAGATTCACATTCCTATTTTTAACTTGACCCCATCACACGATTAATATAGGCAAATATCATCAGCTTTTTCTCTTCTCATCCCTTACATGCAGATTAGCCTAGACAAGAACCCTGCGGGCTATTTGGCTAGGGGCGCATAGGCTAAATAACAAAGAGGCTTTATTGAGAATATGAACTCCACTAAATATAAAGTATTAATAAAAAGTATAAGATGATGTGGTATATGTGGTGTATGAGATAGGGGCCAAAGCCACAGACAGACACCATATATCTCTCGTATATCATTCCAGCTAGACTCATTAAAGAATATATGTCGTGCTACCTGAATTGAAAGGAGCGACTTCATAAGAATGTGTAATTGGTGGTGGATCTGTTCTAGCTCTTTTGTCTCAATTTCATTCTTCTCGCTATGAATTTTATTACAAGTGTTCAATAATTTTAAATGAGGATTAAATATAGCTAACAAAAGTACTAAGTTTTTATGAGATTTTATTTCGTTAAATATATAATTAATTATTAAATACAATGCAAATTTTACCTTTCATGCTTTATGAAATAAAACCGAATTTATATTAATATTGATGCAATTTAAATTAATGTGTGATCTCACCTGAATTTGTACAAGTTTTGATGCTGAATGTTTTGTAGCTAATTTGGTTAGATTATGTTAAATGAGTTTAGAGTCTCAGAAGGCTCAAAAAGTTTTGTCAACTTGTGAACCTACATCTAATTAAAGTTCCCCAGGCTCTCAAGATTCTTATTCCTTTTGACTTCCTCGCGAAGCAGAGACCTTGTCGCTCGTCGGAATATTCTTTTGTCCAATAAATCTTATCTTTTTTGTCTTAAAGTCGAAGTCGATCATTCCTCTCGTTCCCCTCACATCTCCTCATAGTCGCAATTAAGACGCATAAACTCACATAGAAGCTCTTATGACGTGCCGAACATTTGTCTTATATCAATACCAATATATAAATGCGAATTAAATTGTATTTTCTTATGAAAATTGACAATAGACTATAATTTTATAATATTGTGTAAATAATGATATTTAAACTAAAATATGACTAATTACCTAACTAGTTAACATTATAATAAAGAAAATATGGAAATAATCAATTCTCTGGCATAGTGAATAGAATGTAAATAAAATTCTGAAGTATAAACGTATGTATTGTCTTTGAAATTGAGTTTTTTTAAGTAAAAATGCATATTGACATTGGTTAGGAATGTAGAATTTTAATTTTTAATTACAAATGATTAATATAGGCATATTCGAATCACTTTGGGGAAATTAATATAAAATGCTCCAATGGTCTTCAGAATTGGAATGAAGAAGAAAAGCTTGACATTGATTTGAACTCCATCGGCTCCTCCGCATAAATCATTTCCAAAATCCTCCGGAGTCTTGTATTTTGAAAAATCAAGAGCTTTGCATCTACATCCTTGCAATTTTTTGAGGCAAGTTACTCCTTTTGAATCCAATAAATTTTCAGTTAACAGCATACAGAGTTTATCTTCACTTTTTGGCGTGTTTTCCATAAATAGTTCCACAAATTTGTCAAATGAGATCTCTTTCTGGTCTTTCACTTTTTCAATGAGTTATTTCGAATATCCGGTGCATTTTCATCTTCATTTATCAATTCTGAGGCGAAGAATGAGATGAAAATAAGGGCGAGGAAGACTTGAGGAAAAATCATGATCCTTCCTTTACTTGATCTGCACAACTTTGAAACAAATCCAATTGAATTTCTCAAATGAGAACAAATGAAAATCAGAAACAAGATTTTTGACTAATAAGCAACAATTAAACTTTTAGATTATACATGATTGTTATTTCCATGCGTAACGTTGATAATTTTTAAATTACCTAAAGTTCAATTTTTATAATTATTGTTCTCTTTATTTACCTTAATTATGTTTGTTTGTTAGTGTTGTGAGTTTTGAATGATAATGAGGTTTGGCATTTGGCAGAGCAATGCCGGTATAACCATAAAATTGAACAAGTCAATTAAAAGTAAAATTATTACGTCAGCTATTTTGTACTTATTTAGCACTATTAATTTTTTTAATCGAAAAAGATAATCTACCATTAGCCATTTCATGAACTTTCCCTTCAGACTCTCTTTATATTTCAATGAACTTCTCACTCACAATCAATTACGCTCTGTTCACACAAAGCTCAAGAGCTAAAGTTTTTTGAGGGCAAAATGAGAAAATGAAAATTTGTTCGCACCTGGCGTCAAATTTGTATAAAAAGAAATGTGCGAAAGAGTTCAAGGTGGCGAGATGGCGCCTGAGCATTGAAAACATCCGAGTTGATTCCCATTTGTTTTGTCTGGACTTGGGGTGTCTCTCCGTTGGATTGGCAATTCGCTGGGAGCCGTCGAGGGAGGAACAACACGTTCCACTCCTTCAACATTTTTAACAACACTGTAAGTTAATCCACCATTAGCCATCATCTCATTAACATTCCCTTCATACTCTTCCTAATAATCCCATTAACCTTTAACCTCGTGTGAGTCAGCCAAATTAATTTGATCCTTCTCAAAGTTCGCCAGTTCCATTTCCTTTGTCCATGAATTTGGTCAAATCAACTCACCATTATAAAAATACCATTATAAATTTAAACTTGGGTTCTTGTTCTTTGTTTCCTAATTCAAACAGTTAGTGTCATTGACAAATGCAAGTTCGATTAAGCTATTTGTTCAGTTTAATTAACTTTATTATTAGTTTGAGTCATCAAGAGAGAAATTGGGCTTTTGTAGGAATTTTGATAAGCAAAGTGGAACAAGGAGCGACGACTCTTTTATCAACTTTTATTGATTTGTTGCAGATTGTCCAGAGTGGGAGACAAAAGAGGAAGCTGGGAATGCTGTTGACCACTCCTTGGAACTGAATCATCATTTATACTGTGAGTTCATCATTTATAATCTTTGCTTATAATATTAGAATTCATCTTTTAGGATAATTATTATGAATGGTTTAGTCATGAACTTCATTAATGGAATTTAGAGTTTAGTTAATTTAATAACAATTTAGATAATAATGTTAGTAATTTTGATAATTTATTTATTTAAACTGCTGTTGACCATTTTTGACAAATGCCAATTGCGTTGTTAAATTATTTTATAACTTTTAAATTCTTAGAAAATATTTAACAATTATTTAAGACATCTCCAATATTTAAGTAAGCATGTTACAAAGTTAAGGATTTCTTACAAGCATTTGTTTATTTTCTCATGATTTAATGCAATTACGAATGCTTTCTCATTTTTATCAAGCATGTGAGAAAATAAATTTCCTCATTCATCTTTTTTTATCGCTCAAGTGTGTAAACAAACACAAGGTGTAGAAAATGCAAATCTCGCGTAGATTCAAATGTGTGTAATTGTATCAGCCGGTGAACCGTTAAACTCAATGGAATCTAAATGCGGAATTTCCATATTTCTGTTTACATAAATTATTGAACAATTGATGTCTGTTTTCTTCTTCAATTGAAAGCCATTTAAACATTTAAGAGCTTTTCGTTCAAATTCTTTCGGTTCGACCCATTCACACTTTGAGTCTTTTCCGAGATTTTCACTGAATATTTAAAATTCTGTTTTCACCATTAACTAGGTTAAGTCGTATCACGTTTAGCACTGTAATGACTAAATTATTTATTTTATTTATCTCTTGATTTCTATCTCGCTTGTGTTTAAAAATCCTTCAACGTACGTCATTATAAACGCAGCTTCTTTCTATGTTTAATAAATGTTTAATTATAAACCTCAGTTAGTAATGCAATTGCAATCAATATGCAAATAATATGCTTTTGTTTATTCATTAACTGATTAATTTCCTTAAATATTGAATAAGTGAAATTATATTAATACTTTTCTGATTATTCTGTTATATCTCCCACTGGTTTAATTTTTACACGCAACTCGAATTATTGCGATTAATCGCAATATAGATTAACTAGCCATGTAACTTAACTAATTGACTAATATTGAGTCATTTTGCTGGTGAACATTTTTTAAATTCTGAACTTCACTTCACAGTCTTTCATGTTTTGAATATTGGAATTCCAAATTACTTCGTTTTGTCAGGATTCTCCATAAGTTCAAATGATGTAAATACTAAAGCATTATTTAAACCCATTTTGGTGCATTTAAAGTTTATAATAATGTTTACTCTTACTTTTAAATACTTAAAAACTTGCTCGTGTTTTCTCTCTTAAAAGTTTCCAAACTGTCGATTTATATGCAAGCCGGGCGGTATTACAGGGATATTTGTTGTTCATAAAAGTAGCAATGCAAAGTGTGTAATTAAGTTATACCTGTGATATCTTATGGACAACTCTCTCAACCCTTCGAGCTTTACAATAATAGTTTTTCATACGTGGTATTTTAGCTTTTGACATAAAGCATATGTTAAAGTTCAAATACATTGAAGTGAACTCTTCGCGTGAACAGATTTAGTTTGTAGATTGCCATACGTAAACAAAGGGCATATTCAAAGGCTCAAATGACTTGATAAGTGAGAGTTGAAGTTCTGGGTGACTTTCGATTTTACTTTTTAAAACGAGTCGCCTTTTTAATTTCGTATCAATTCGACGTAAATCCAGATTGACTCGTTTGAGTCCTCATTCAGGTGTGCAATCTCAACTTAGAGTCAAATAGAGGAAATCTTTAAAGGAAATCTATAAAGAAACCCTCAAAGATAAGGAATGAAGAAAAATAGGGGGAAAATTGTATTTTGTAGAATTGCCGACGAGTTTTACTTTCATTTACTTATTTGACTTTACAAGTTATAAAGAAAAGTCATTTATTTATTAAAGACAAGACATGTGAAAGACGTTTACATTTAGCGTATAGAGTATTTACTTAGGTACATACGCTTACTGTACTTGAACCACTTTGAGGAAAATCCTAATTTTATTGCGAGTCAAAGTGAGTCAAGTGTTCTATATTTTCTCTAAATGGTAAAATTAAGGTAGGAGTCGTTTAGTTAGGTACTTTTATATTAACATGTAAAATGCCTATTTTATGCATTCGTTTTATAAGGAGGAAATTTTAGCATTTAAAGAGTTGAGTTTTATAGTTAAGTTTAGTTGTGCAAATAAGCTAACTGATATTATATAGCTGATGAGTAAAGAATTTGGAGATTTAAAATGAGAATAGAGACATCAAGTTGTTCGGAGTTTCCATTCCACTACATGGAGAGTTTGTTCGGAGTTGTAACAATTGCGATATTCTCGTGAGGATTTCGTGGCCCACTTGGAGAGAGAAACACATCCAGTGGGATTAGTTAGGAAGAGGATTTATCTAAAGTGCGAATTCGTTGGGAACAATTGAGACGAGCAGAGTGGCTGAGAGCAAAGGGCCAACAGATCAAATCCGTCATTTAATTGTAAGTAGGACGCCCATTCAGCTTTTTTAAACCCTGCTAATAACAACTAACTACCCCACATTTCGACTCTGTAAATCTTATTTTCGTAATTGGGGAGAACATCATCATTTCACTCGAATCTCGCTCACTCTCTTTCTTAGCAATAAGTTTTGATTTAGTTCAGACGTTGTTTTATTTTATTTTATTTTATTTTATTTTATTTAAAAAAACTTTTCTTGTTCAATAGTTCACTTCTTGATTTTTACTTGAAAATTTTCTTGTGCTTTTTTGTAGTGTAGAATTATTAAATCTTAAAGTTAATAAAATTTTAAAATTGACAATAAAATCTTTTATAGGAACTTAGGAAGAGTAAAATAAGAGAATATAAGAGATTTAATATAATTTAAAGAAATCTCTTAAATTATTTGAAAAAATGTAATTAATGGTTCTTGAGGATCATTTCATTTCTTAAATTATATGGAAAAAACTTTTAACGGTGTCATTTTATGAATAAATATATGTAAAGAAGGGTTTAGGGAGTGACAACGAGTTTTGACAGACAATACGTACTATTATGGCCAAAGGACCATTGTCTATGATGGGGAGTGTGCAATGAGTTTAACCTCAAAAAGATGCACCAAGAGATGCAGTCAGACTGAGCAGAATTCCCAATTATTTTCCAATATTTTATCTAGCTCAATAAGCTCGAGCATTGGGCTCTGTATGGGTCTTGGATATTGATGAGATAACAATTATCCCTTTTCCTGATGATGATGGTGGGAAAGATGGGAGTCAGGGGAGTTAATCTAGTTTTTTGGAGAAGGGCGTGTGAAGTCCCGTTAGATCCATCGGCCTCTCGAAAAGGACGCCAATTCATGCCAAGAGCGGATGAAATGGCGATGAGTCAAAGTCAACATACAAATTCACATCCTTATTCATTAATGCACACAGGGTTCTTTTTCTCCTCAGGTACAATTCCTACAGGTATTTTCTTGCACGTTTTTACTCTTACATTGTACAAAGGTACAAATTACAGACGGAACTCGTAGAGTCATACTTTAATAAACTTTTGGTTGTTATATGAGTATAGGGGAAAAGTACCTTGTCCAAAAATTGTCAAATTTTTCTCGTATGACTCGACTTGATTCAAATCTTGATTCTAGCTGTATGTGAGCAAAGTCATATTTCATAAAAATGCTTTATATCTTGGTTTTATAAGTTATATCTCTCTACTAGGATCCATATGGTATGTTCGATATATTATATTGTATTAAGATGTTATGTTCAAGATTTAACATTGGGGTGATTTAGAATTTTAGATAGTTGGATTTTATACACTAAAGGGATGTCTGGATGAAAAAGTACCAAGTTGTAATATGAACAGCACGAGAGGAAGTAATTTAAAAGTGCTGAGAATTCTTATGATGATGAGCAAATGAACATTGAAAGAAAAGAACAGACAATGTGGATGTTGTTTCAAATGTCTTGAGTCTTTTGTTCCTTGTATATGGAGGAGACTTGTGATGATATTTTATAATGTTTTTCTTCCTTTTATTATCGGAGTTATCAGTGAGGAAGATCCGTTTGGGCAACTGAGTAGTTCCATCGTACAGTTCAGCTCCTTCTTCGTGTTTCTTTATTCATCCGAAACGAAATGAAGAGCTTCCTCTTTCTAACGAAGTTCATCTTGAGCTTCAACTTCGAGTTTTAGCTCAAGTTTTAACTTGGAGTTTTAAACTTGGAGTTCATAGACTCTTCTTGTAAGGATTCTTATAATGCTTTTTAAGAGTATTTTTTCTTTTTTAGTGACTTTTGAGTCATTTTGTAGAGAGAGTGGGACGGGGAGAAGAACTGTTTATAAATATACAGTTGAAAAGGTCTCTGGCATATTATTGTGTCTTAATGAGCCGCCGCTATTCAAATATTTACTTTTCCTCTTCATTAACGTGCCTTAACGTTCCTCATCACCTTCGCTCCAATTTAAAGCCTTTGTCACGCATATAATTTAACGCTGTTATTTATATGAAATGTATGGGGTTAACTTGTTCCGCGTAGTTCTCAAGAATAGTGTTATGGCTTGGGAAGGGAAAATTACAGTGTTAGGTTTAAAAGGCATGGCCATGGAATGTCCAAGAAAGCCAAGAATGATTCAATACTATACATAATTGTATCATTAGGTCCAGTGGAGAGTCATTAAAGTTAAAGGAGTCATAAAGTGTAATTATTTAATTAAAATGTCATCTTTTTTAGATTCACTCACTCAGATTGAGTACATTTTTGAGGGGATTTGAGGATCTGCTTTTGGCATTTTTAAATTTTTTGTTTGCTTTGCTAAGGATCTCGTTAAAATTTATTTTTAATTTATATTGGGTTCTGGTAAATTTTAATTAGTTCTGGCCCATTGATAAATTAGTTTTTAGAAAACTTCCTAGTTATATCTAGTTGTAACTTGTAACATTATTATTTACATGTTGTGCTTTTGTGTGCCAACGGTGTCAAGTGGTTGCATGTATTTTTACCTGTTAATATTCTCTTGCGGTTTGTTTATTAAATAAATCCAACTTGACTAAATATTCAATAAATGGGGAATGAAAATATTGACAATAAATATTATATTTAGGTGAGTATTAAGGAATTTATGTTTATTGAATAGCCATTGAAAAAACTCGATGTCTCTGCGTACCATTCAAGTTGAAGTTTAATAGAAAAGTTGGATGTGGTTAATGGCAAAAAATGTAGGAAGTAATAAAACATTTTTTGCCTTTAAAACTCTATACTTTTATACTTAAACTTTACTTAATGTTAGTTAATACCTCTTTGTATTAAATATTATTACTTATACTTATCTTTTATTATTTATTATAATTTATAGCAATCTTGTTATTTAAATAATATATACCTTTACAACATTTTTTCTTTGCTGACTCTTTTTTGAATTTTATGACAGGGACCTTATTACCTATTTGGCCTTAAAGATAGTTTAAAATTGCGCTCTGAAAGGTGTAATTCTGAAAAGTGTAATTTGTGTAATTTAATAAGATGAAAAGCATTGTGGAAGTATTTACTGAATAACAAAAGTTACAGAATATAGAATTTACCATTGGTTTATAGGAAATCAAATGAGCAAGGAGTGTGAGATGGGCCGAAGTACTTATGAATAAGTGAATATGATGGAAGTATGGAGATTTTTAGTGAATTTTATAGGGAATAAGGCACTGGGTGTATAGGTGATCATTTCATGGTGGAGTTTTGAGGCGTGGAATGTGTGCAATTTGGGAAGAATAAAAGGAGTGACCTCGAGAGGGAGAAGCGTCTCCTTTACCAATGTACATTCCATTATGCTCATTATTCTCCTATTTCCGTTCCTTTCGTGTAAAACTACTCTGGTGTGATGAGGATGAGGCGAGGAGACTTTTGGGCTTTTGGATTCTACTTGAATCCCACGGTGAAGAGATATGGATGATGTTCAATGTTAAATTGTGCCCTGATGGCTAATCAGAGTCTTCTTGGTTTTTCTCTCCGTCCTCGTCGATGCGCCTCAATGAGTTCTTTGTCGTCTCGGACGGAGATTCTGTAATTTAACCACAACGCTCCTTTGACTCTTTGTTTCCCTCTGTGGTTCTCTGAGGCTTCGGGGCCTTTTTCCTTGGTTAAATAAGCAACTTGATTCTTAATTTATTATTTAATATTTGCTCAAAAATAATAATTTTCCTATTGTAATTTATAGTTATGCTTTCCCCACAAGTTTCGTCTATAATAATTATGCTAATCAAAATTCATTGGTATTAAATTACTGTGATTTTTATACTTTATAAAATATTTCATTTGTTAGTTATTTGTTTAGTAAAGAAAATGTAATTTTGAAAAAAGATAAATTAATAATTTGTATTTATTTATATTGCATTTATTGGTTAAAAAAGATAAAATAAAAGATTTGTTTACATTTACGAGCACACTCTCAGCATAATATTCTTTATCTTGCTTGTAACGCTTCTTGTCAATCCTCCTCACTCCAAGTGGAAAGTTTAAAAATGATAAGGGGAAATGAAGAGGAGTTTTATTATCATAAGTTTCCATTTATCTAACTTTTATCTTTGAATACATTGAATGGCCTGTGTTTCTATTCTGGTTAATTACTTTTCCAAGTACTTCCATGTACAAAAAGAGTCTCGTGTTTCTTCTTCGGCTTAAATATCCTTAGCTCTTGTTGTCATCAATGGTGTAATTCGTTGGACAAGTGAGAGGCAGTTTGATAAATGCTTAAATATACATTCTATTTTTTGTTAGAATACTTACAATACAAGCATGCATATGGAAGTATTGGTTTTTAATGCATGTATTGCTAATTCTTGTTTTTCTCCGTATTCACTTCATTAGTTTCAAATATAAATGCATTGAACTAATGCATTATTAGCATGATGTCTTTATTGTGTGTCGTTAGATGATTAGGTGAAACTCGGTTGGATAACAAACATGTAATAAATAAGCTATGAGTATTTGTAATAATAAGGATGATGTCGTGTTGAGAATCCTGGTGCTGATGGGAAATATAAAAACTCATTTAATATGAGTTCAGTTAGGGCAGACATACAAATAATGTGAAAAGAAAGACAAGGCGAGTGTGGCACTGTGTATTTATTTTTATGCTTCTAGGACGAACAAGACCATGTAGTTTTTTATAGAAAAGTTTTATAGAGAATTAGAGAAGTGTGCATCACTATATTATAGAGAACTAACAAGTATCTTATGTATTATAGAGAATTGGCTTGGATAAGAAATTGTATATTTTAATGTATTTAGTAGAGATGGGAGTTTGGGTATGCGTAAGTACAAGTAGAAGGGTATTTATCTCGTGTTAAATGAGATGTATGGGGGTGATGTTGTTTGGAGTCTTTAAATGGTTTTAAAGGCATAACATGGAAGTTGGGAAAAGGCATTTGATACGGCTATTTAAGTTTGTCGTTGGTTGGAACTTGTATTAAGCGTATTGGAAGAGATAGATAGTGTGGCAGGAGAGAAGTTGGAGAGCTGGGACGGAGGGCATGGGATGAGTTCTCTAGTGAACTTGCTTATTTTCTTCTCATTTAACATTCAAAGACGACGTGAAGGAAGATCACACAAGGCTTATTTGTCTCTCTTTTTACTACGCTATTCTACTACTGTGCAATACACTCACTCTTTTACAGTGGAAGTTAAGCGAGTGAAGATTTTGCAGTGTGTATGAATTGTGCATTCGATAGATAGAAAGGAGAGACTGGCTGACTGTGAGAAAAGTTCTTTAAAGTTCTCTAAACATGGTGTTTTGAGTCAAGTTGGTTGTATTCGGAAGGACCTGGTCTTTTCTGTGGGTTTGCTTCTCCACTCTCGTTTCATTCATGAGTATTTGAAGACATTGTAGAGCATTAAAGCAAGAGAGCATTAAAAGTGAGGGTTTGGAGAGGGAGGCCAGTTTGGGAGTGTTGTCAGTCTTTTCTATTTTAACAGAGCAAACACACACACTCACGTACACGGCGGAGGGTGAACAGACTGGAAGTCATTGAGGTACTGGGAATTTACGCGTCTTCGTTCCCAGGCTGAACAAGTGTGAATCACGAGACTCATTTTCACTATTCTTGATTATCTATTTATTATACGTAAAGGATGGCATTTTTAATCGGATTTTTAAGCTTTCGAGTTAAGAAACCTTAATTTAATTTAACTTAATTGTAAGAAGATGAAATGTAATGTGAATGTGCATGATGTTAAGTCATTTAATTATTTTTGCACTCGCTCGATCTCTCCTCGTTAAATTACTAAATTCAATGTGAGGATTTAATGACTTTTAGTACTCGAGTCAAAATTATTGCTTAACTTTAATTGGGCAAATTATTTATTATTAAACTCTTTTGGATTGTAGTCTTTGATTTTTAGTGATTATTGGTTAATGTTGAGTAGTTATTATGCTTAGTAATGATTATGGAGTTAGCTAAGGCATGAAAAGGTATTAGACATGAAAAGCAAAAGTAATAAAAATTATAGAAGAGTGAACAGAAATTAACTAATATATATTTATAAAAAATAATGAAAAATGATATAAAAGAACATTTTGGTCATTTGTGATGGTGTAGTTATGTAAAGTTATTACTTTAATTACAATTAAATTAAGAAATGCTGTTTATTATTTATTGTATTTAATTAAACTGTGTTTTTAATTTAATGTGTTTTTTTAATTTTCAGATCATCTTCGCTTTGATCTTTGAGAACTATGCGAAATTGAGTTTATGATGGAAGGCGTAGTGGAAGAAGCAGCCGGAGCGCGGGTTGGCTACCCGCCGCTCATCTTCACGATCCCCGAAATGACCGTGAACTCCACGCCGTTGGAGTTCCAGCAGTTGGGCATGGGCGGAGTGTTCACGGTGGCCAACCTGACGCTGGACGCCATTTTCCCCTCCTATACCCAATTCCTCAACTACATTGAGAACTACGAGGACTTCAAGAACGTCTCGTCCCTCGACATCCCGCAGCTCGTGCTGGACAATCGCGGTCCGTTGGCGTTCGTGGCCAGCTTGGCCTTCCTGGCCCTCCTCTTCACGCTCGGCGGACTCCTCTGGTGCTGTTCGAAGATGTGTCCAAAGTCATGCACATCCTCCAACCGCCCCGAGGAACTCATCGCGGCAAAGTTGGTTCAAAAGCGCGACAAGTGCAAAAGGGCAACTTCGGGGGTTCTCTTCGCCACCTTCGTCATACTTCTCATGTAAGCTCATGTTCAAATGCCAAGACGCAACTATAACCAAATGTATAATACAATGAGGGATTAAAAACTGTTTAGGGGTTTAAATTATTGTTATTTAATGAAAATTATTAATAAGTATGTGTGGATGGTTTGGGTTCCAGGTTTGGACTCGTGTGCTGCTTTGTGACGAATGAGCAGATGAAGGGGGCCGTGGTAGAAATTCCAAGTGAAGTCAATGGAGCTTTGTCGGACACGAAGGCCTACGTGAAAACAACTTCTGCACAGATCGAAGCACTTTTTATTTCCAACTACGAAACTCTCGCTGCTCTACTCAACGAAATTCTCAACCGTGAGAGATAATTAAAGCTATTTAATAAAATGAATTTTCATTTTCTATAAAATATTTTCTTTTCTATTTTTTTAATTTCTCTTTTTTAAATTATTGCATTTATTGATTATTCAAAAATTACTAATTAATGTTATTATAATTATTTTATATCTATATATGAAATAGAGAGTAAAGAAAATTATTAAAGTATTGTTTATATTTATTTAATTTAATATTTCTTTGTTAAAGAGAGCGGCGAGATCCTGAAGAACGGTCTTTCAGAGCGGACTGGAGCGCAGGCTCTCAACAATCTTTCAATCGTCCTGGACACCGTGGACTCCTTGCGAGATTCCTTGAAGGCCGTTCAGGACGCTTCGGGGAGTCTCAAGATGAAGGCGGATCAATTGACAGTTGGGTTGCGACGATCCCGTGACAATCTTTTGCAGCTCCTGGGACGTTGCGAGTCCTTGAGATGTCAACAACTCAAAGCCACGCCGGAAATCTCCTCGCTCAGGGTTCAAAACGATTTCCAAAATGTAAGTCACAAAATGTTCACAATTTACTATAAATCTTTCTGGTTTTCTGGATTATAGTTAAATTAACTTTAACTTTTATTGATATTAATTATTAATTGTAAATACCTTCTTATATAACAAATATTTATAATCTAAACAATTAAAAAATGTAAATTCCTACATGCTGCATTGTATAAATTGGACGACAGGCAATCGATTTCTACTTTCCGAAAGTAAGATTGTAAATATTCTCACTTTTAACCAAATGTTGCATGAAGAAAAACAAAATGGGCATTTGCTATTTTTAAGCATCTTTATTTATTTTTTGAGTTGTAATGTGTACAATAGGAATTGGGGCTACAAAGTCACGTGTTTTAGTTATAATTTGATAAATGATGTGAAATGTGTATTATTTTAACCATTTTTTGTAAATTTTAGTTTTTTGGTCAAAACACTTGTCAAAACATTTGTTTTTATATATAAAATATTTTGATTTTAAACTTTACGTTTCATGTATAATTTAAATTCCACCAATTAGTCAATGTTAGTTGAATTATTTAAAAACTTGATTGATTATTTTACTGTTTTAGATTCCTGACATGTCTGAAATCCTGAGAGAAGTTGGCGAGCTTCTTGGGACAGAAGTCAGGTCTTCGATTGAAAAGGGGAAAAAGGCTTTTGACTCTCTTGGGTTGCGACTTAAAGCGGAAGTGGAGCCGGTCATACCAGAGGTTCGGAGGAGAATCGCGGAAACTGGGAAAGATTTGGCCAATGTGAGCAAAACCCTCACGGCAGCAATGTCTTCGCTCCCATTGGAACAGACGTCTTCTAAAGTGGAGGAATACGAAAAGATCATCATTGAATACTCTCCATACTTGTAAGTTTTTTCATTCCGTATTGTATTTTTTATTTAATCTTTAATATTTTAATAAGGTTGAAATTACTTATAGTTAATTCCTTCATGTTTGTCTACTTCAGTTTATCTCATGATCATGTTTATTTCAGTTATCTTATATAGATGTTCCTTGTTATTACCATTGATTTTTTGATCAATGTGAAATATACATTCTTGTATTTTGTTTACTTTACGTAAAAATAACCGACTTAATTGTATTTATGCTAAAATATAAAATTGCTTCATTCTTTAGTTTTTCGAATGTGCGTCAAGTGTACCTATAGTTTGTGTTATTTCTTATAAAGTAATGTAGGATTTATAAGGGCACGCTTGGGTTTTCATTAATATTTCTAAGTATTAGGAAGATGTTTAAGGATATTCTGTAGGGAGATGTTGTATTTAAAAGTTGATGAATTGAAAGAAGCCCAGAGTCGATCGTGTGAATTTATCACCACGATGTCAATTGAAAATGAGGGATGTTGAGAATGGGTTTTTGTGTTGGTTGATCTAGCGGATCTTTCAAAGACGCGAACAAAAGGGTGTGAAAGAAAGAACGGCTCTTTATTATGTCATTACCTCACTCGTTCCTTTAAGTCCAAGAACATCGTCGTCCCCAAAGCCCACGACTTTGCCCTACATTCCTTCTCTTTTCATAATGTGCGTTTGGTGTCAATCCGCGCTATAAATCTTCTCCTACTTTCCTTACGTTGTGAATTTGTGAACAGCCGAGCAACGTGGCTCTAATGGATCATTTCACAACTTTCATCCAAATTATCTTGATCGTTTCGTACTTTCAGCATTGGAACCTTTTATATTTCATGAGCTTCTTTGGGCTTTTATTCTTTAGACTTTACATTCATTACAATCTATTGTAAACTGTGTATGATAAGTGGAGGGATGGTTTTAATTTTTAACCTTGAAGCGATTTGTGTTTTTAATGGAATGTTTTAGAGAATCCTTTGCAATTTAAGATGATTGAAATGCTTTTAGGAAGAAATGACACTTTAATTCGGGTGATGATTGGGATAATTTAAGAGATAAATTTAGATTTGAGCAATTTAAATAATTTTAACCATTTGTATAAAAGTAAGACACTTAATTTAAGCGTTTTAAGTGATTTAACGGATTGAGTGTTTAAGCAATTTAATAATGTAAGATTATTATGTGATGTACATTATTAACATTTTAAACATTATAATGTACTTTTAGTATTGAGTAGTGATCAAGTATTAGGTAATTTTCGTGTTAATCTAATTTGATTTAAAAAAAAAGTAACTAGGAATAATTGTATTTATTTTCATTTTTATGATGGACTTTTAAGATTTTATTTGCTTTTCTAGGTTTTACAGTGTCTTGGGCGTTTGCATCATGCTGACTTTCATTTTCACACTGTTCGTGTTTGGGATCTTCATTGGGTTCTGTGGGAAGCAGCCGGGGTCAGAGTCGTCGGACGAGTGTTGCTCGCGGAAAACCGGAACGACTTTCCTCAACTGTGGGACTTTCTGGCTCTTTCTCACCTATGGGATTTTGAGTGCCGTGGCCATTGTGTACTTCATCGTGGCGGGGTTCATGACCCAGGTCATTTGCGAAGCCATTGAGGCCAAAGACAATCGGACGGAGACGGCTCTTCACTTGCCCAAGATCGACGTGCGGAACAAGCACGGCTACGTCATGCCACCGTACTCGGCCATCATCGAGGCGTGCGAGCGCGGAGAGTCCGCCTATTCGGCCTTCAAGCTCGAGTCCGTCTACGACATTCGGAACATTGGAGAACTGAACAAGAGATTCAAGAAGGAAGTGAACAGACTCGTGAACAAGGTCCATTTATCCAATGATGCAACCCAAGGAATCGTCTTTCTCACACCTGAGGCTCATGACCAGTTGGAGAAATTTGCCATTTCGGCAATTAACCGATTTGACTTTTCTAAATTTGCAAATGAGGTTTGAACTTTTTAATGAAAGTCTAACTCTAGTTTTAACTACAATATAACACCGCAAAATAAATGAACTAATAAAATGAATAATGTATTTTATTTAATTATTATTAATTTATTTTTTAAATGGCTTTTAATAATATTTACAAAAAAGCAATTTTGTTTTATTTATTATTGGGATTTTCATTGGATTTTTTTTGACTTTATAGTTGAATGACAAGATCGTTCCGGTGGATTTGAAAGAAGTCATCACGCGACTGAATACATCCTTGAATGACCCTGGACTTGACTCGGACGAATTGAAGTCCGAGATGCGGAATGAGATCATGATCCTCGAGGCATACCAAACTGGACTGCTTGAGCCCATGATGAAGGACGTCAGAGCCTCGGCAGCGAATCTTCGTATTTTGGCTAAAGAACAAAAAGACTTGACACAACGGGTAAAAGAAGTGGCTGAGGCGGCTCAGCGAGCCCAAGAAAAACTGCAATCTTCGACGGCTTCTACTGAGGTAACTTTTATCTGACCAATCTTTTTTGTACTCTCTTTTATTGCTTTAGACGTGATTTTTTAATTGTTTAATTGAGTTTTAATTTTTTATATTTTAATTTGACATTCGAATAATTATTTAAACATGTTTGGATTGATAGTTAAAGTTACTAAAAAGTAGATCAATTCCTTAGTTAAAGTCAAGTTTAATTAACAATAAGTTAGACATTTGATAACTTGGTTATAGTCTTGTTTTTATGTTACTTGGTTTTTTATTTTAGTCCGTTGATTATTAACTTATTTAGTTTAGGCTATTTAGCTCAAATTATTTAATGATTTTTTATATATTTTTTTACAGATTCGTGAATTGGCGAAGAGATTTGAAAGAGAGTTTGTGGGGCACATTGACTCTTATGCAGCGTTCACTGAAGAGGCCATTGAGAAGAAAGTGGGTGAATGTGGGCCGTTATTTGGAGCATGGAATCGGACGACGGGTTCGGCGTGTATCAAGTTGGGCCTTCCACTCTCAGCCTTCTGGCTCTCACTCACGGCCATTCTCATCTTGTTTATTCCCCTCACGCTCTTGGCTATTCAACTCGCTGGTCTTTACTCGAAATTCAAAAATCATTCGTACGAGAGGTAAGGATGTTTTTTGATTAATTAATTGCACTTTTTATTCATTGTGTTTGACTAACCATTTGCACTTTTCCACTTTTTGCTATTTCTCTTTTATTCAAAATCGGACGACGTTTTTATAATTTGATTATTTCATTTTATTTCATGTTATTTTATTCGTTCATTTGTTTTTGGGAATTAACTGAAAGTAATTCTAGATCTATTAGAAACTCTTTCAGTTTTGGACATCTATTTTACGTGGATTTTTAATAGTTTTCATAAAATCAAATTCCAAAATCACCTAAAGTTCAAAAGTCAAAGTTCACAATTTCCACATTTACACTCGTAGGGTAAAATGTAAAATTTTAATTATTTCCTTCAATTTATGATTTATTTCTTTTTTAAACATGATAATAAAACAATATTCAAATATTACGTTTAGTGTCTTTTAATATATTTTAAATTAAATTGTTTTAATAATATTAATATATTTTATTAATTCTCTCCAAGGCACGTACTCTATATCCGAGTTTTTTCGAGCACACTTTTCTTTATCAGTTATAATGCTAGAATTAAATATGGAAATTAAATAAATTAGAGGATAAGCAAAGAGTTTTTTTTAATTCAGCGGCTCACATGAATTAAAATGTTCTGTGTGTGCGTTTGACAGTGAGACGTATTACTCGGCCTATGGCGATGGCGACACCATTCCCCTGAGTGCCAAGTAAAATTTACTAACCTTGTACAGATATTTATAATTGCTTTATTAGTGGACTCAATTTATAGTTAGTTAAAACTTAATTGTTAATTTTTTCATTAGTGCAAGAAGACCTAAACGTGGAAGGGGGCATCCCGTGGACTCGAGGCTTGCTTCTCGCTTTGAAGATACATCTCATAAGTAAATTAATTATTTCTTCCGTTTATTTTAAGTTTTTAAAATTATTTTATTAATTAAAAACAATCAAGATAAAAGTTGAATCTTGTTCATGACTGGAGAAATGGAAAAGGAGATAAATTGATATTTGATTTCAAAGTTAATTTCATTTTTTAATGTTGTAGAGCATGGGGATCTCAACTGGTGTTCAATAGTCATCATACTCCACCAGCATCTGGAGAATACGAGCGTCCACCGCCGTACTATTACCCAGGCCCTGCTCATTAACTAATTTTACTTTCAACATGAATATTATGAAATATCCAATTACAATTATATCTCTTCAAATCGCTCATTCTAAACTAAGTACACATCCCCATTAAATTAAGTCTGATGAGTTGTTGTTTTATAAGCTGAGTTTTGAGTGCATGAATTTTTTGATGGATTTTTGTAAACAATATTAAGTGAATTCCGTGACAAATAATATATCAAATATGATTCGTTTTTCAGATAATTGTGTAAGTAAAACGATGAAACGTATGATGTTATTGTTTAGCTAGTTTATTAAATGTCCTCATTCAGTGTTGTCTCTTTTTGTGTGGGCTTGAATTCTTTTAGCGAAATTATGATTATATACCAGATGGGTCAATAAGTTCGTGCACTATTGCACAAAGATCCGTCGTTTCATTTCTTTTTCAAATAGTGCACGGACTTATTGACCCATCTGGTACTTAATTAGGTTTACTAAAATCACAAATGTACTGTGTGTTGTGTGGGGAGTTGTGCGCGTCTACTACGGTTTCATTCACTGCGGTTGTTTATCATGAAATTAATTACCAAGTTTTTATTACATTATGGCTCATCTGCCTTTTTACAGAATTCGCCAAAAATGTACGATTAGGTACATTAATATAAAATATGCATATTATAAACTTTACAAGTGTTTTTTTTACGATTTGAAGGTTTTCAGATAAATATGCTCGTTTGATTGAATAGGGTGTAATATTCAGAATATTTAAAATGGAACTACTACTTACTCTACGAAATTAGATTTTAAGGATTGCAGTTTATAGACAATTTAATATGAATAATAGGTTTAGCTAAATGGGTTTTTAATTGTAATTCGTCAAGTAAATAGTTTTTAGCTTAAGACCCTTTTCAATAACGGTTTGTGTTCGAAGGATTTAAAACTACTCGAGTTATGAACAAGAGAAATGAACAAGATAATTGGTGAAGAAAGTGTGAATAATAAATTATTATATATCCGAACTTCACTTTTATTAATCACGAAATTATGATCATCATATCTCGATAGCTAATAATATAATTCATTGTAAAATGTATAATTAAGTAATTTAAAGGTTTTTATTTATTTTTAATTAGTAAAATGATAATTGGCTAGTTTGGCTTTGAGTTAGATGAAATATAAATATATTCAATATTTCAATATCAATGTTAGATTCTTGAAGTTCTCCATAAAGAATTGTACATTGCAGAATAGCTCGGATTCAGGTTTATTGCCAAGTCAGAATCTCTTGGCGTCTGGTGAGGTTTGGTGATTTATCCTCTTCTCCTTCACCATCCTTTTTTATCATGGAAGACATCATTCTCATCCGAAAGTTCATCTTCGAGGCGGACTTCATTAAAAAGCGATCAAAGCGCGTTGAATTCTCTTTCGAGCCATCGCTGGATATTTTACTTCCCTTCGACTTCATTGGAACTTTGGGTGGAAGTGATGAGAGTGTGAAAGAGAATCGATTTCTTCTCCACCGGCTACACACAATGGGCCCTGTCCTTCAAAGGAATGTAACAACCATCACCAACATAATTAAAAGTCCTGGATAAAGGAAAAGGAAAGTTTAGGACAAAATTGCCTTTTAATTCGATTCCGCACATCTCATCAAGCTCATTTTACACTCTTAGTCCAATATTACCCTCATTACCTAATTTCATTACTTTGAAGTTTACGAGGTCTTAAGAACTTTAACAACCTACACGTTTTCCCCGTTTCCCATTAGGAAATTCTTAAAATTAAGAAACTCCCTTTTATCTTACAGGGTTAATCGATAATTAATTACTCTTGTAAACTCTCTCACATTAGTCAAGTAAAATATAATCATAATTAAAATTAAAACTCGTCATCATGTCTATCAAACAAACTAACTTAATGTTATAGTATAGGGAATATATATTATTTAATATGTATTGTAGTGTATAAAATAATGAAAAAGAAAGGAATTAATTGTAAATTATTTAATAAAATAAATAAATAAGAGTAAACTTTTTAGAATGCGAAAAAGAAAGATGATTAAAAGCCTCTTTGGGGAAAATGTGAATTAAACAAAGCCATACAAATTATAAGTTATTTTGAGGCTTTTTAAGTCAATAGGAGCTCGAGTTGTTTTCTCTCTTGTGTTATTCTACGAGATTCGCGCGGGCAACCTGACATGAGAAGAAAATTAAAGGGAACATAAATGATGTTTCTAACATGAGAAAGTTTGCGAGAGCCGAAGCTACAACGAAAGATTTAAATTCTCCTTTGCTCCCAAATGGGATGAGAAATTGAGGAAATGAGGAGAATGAGAGGAAGAAAAGTATTTAGGGCCAAAAAGCTTTCTTCTCCAACATTTATCTCCTTCCATTCCACTTTTTACCACGCTTTTCCTAAGGAGTACTTACAGAGAAAATGATACACGACTTGTTCAATTAATAAGATAAATCCGAAAACAAATGATATTTTCCCTAACACATTCCAACTGCTCTTCATTATTTACCACATTTACATTTTTATTATAAACCAAACAGCTAACGTTCAGAATAGTAAAAGAAGTAAAATCAGTTCTGAAACGTAAAATGCTCTTTTAGGTTCTTACAATTTATTTATGTATGTATTAGGAACAAATGGTTATACTTATTAGGTAGTTAGCATAATAATAATATAGATCGAGCATTTAGCATGAATCTACTAATTATTTACATAATCATTATTTTTATTGTTGTAAACAATAGTTAAGATTATTATCTTCATAAGTAAATTTGTACCTATGCATCTCAGGTCGGCAGCCAATTCATTAAAAATGTCCTTCTATTATTGCAATTTTGTTTAATTTTGTTGAATAAAGCATAAACGAACGATTCCCAATTGTTCAATCTCAGTAACTCACAATGAATTGACAATTTTTCATTTCAAGCCTTTCATTTCCAGAATAAGCATTATTTTAAGCTCAATAAAACAAGA
Organism: Neelides sp. FZ-2019; assembly: GCA_009869795.1. Classification (NCBI taxonomy): domain Eukaryota; kingdom Metazoa; phylum Arthropoda; class Collembola; order Neelipleona; family Neelidae; genus Neelides; species Neelides sp. FZ-2019. The sequence goes on from VJMY01000274.1 coordinate 53,522, forward strand.
GCATTTAATAATTCATCCAAATAGCTCACTCCAAAGTTAATAAATTAATTGTCTGGAAGTTAATGAATTAATGAAGTGCAAGTTAATAAATAATTAATGCGTAATGTAAGTATTTCTCTATACTTTAGCTTTAATTATTCAAGCATATAATTAGGTGGATTTATACTTGTGAGTAATGTATTATAGTATGATATAGAAGATAAGTATATGGTATCCTACTTATTATTGTTATTATTATTATATCAAGGTATGAAATCCAAAAGTTCATAAATGATAAGAAGACAAATGAAAAATAAAGGATATTTACTTGAAATAATAATCTCATGATAAAAAAATGAACAACACCATCGACTTTTAAATAGCTATTGTACTTTTAACTCAAAATTGTTTTAATTTGAAGATTGGAAAATAAAACTTTCTGACTTTTTCTGACATATAAATGCGCTTAAAAATTTCAAATTTACTTTTATTTATTTATCGAATAAAAGTTTAATAAAATAATATTTATTATGGATAAAAAAAGAAAAGAATCAAATTAAGTTTTAAGCACAAAGGGAATCTTCCATTATCTCACGAGTTTCAAGAAAATTTCATCATACCTTAAATATTGTGGCTCTTTTGAGTCATAAAAAGGGGAAATGGTGAAATAAATAATCTAATAATAAAATAAATAATCTCATGTGTGAGATTATTGTGCACCGTCGAGTCAATGTGTGCTAGTGAAAAAAGTAAGAAAGCTAACTAACATTAAATGTAAGAATGTGTATTTGAAGGAAAAGCCTTTTCTATCTTGGCGTTCCAGAAGAGGCTGAGAGATTTTACACAATTCCTTCAGCGGTTTCCACTCACAGGGGCTTTTGAGGCTTAAAATCAATTTGGAAATTTGCCAAAACATTGTATAGGACCAAGGAAAAGAAGCCTTTTCATTACACACAATAATACATTACATTCTGAACATTCTTATAAGGACAGATGCTTATAAGAACAGACGGAAGTCAAAGACATTCCAACTTTCACTGTCTGACCATTCCAGGACTTTGTGGACATTTCACTGAAAGAATTCAAGTTTCAATTATTCTCAACTCAGGAGATTTGAGCTGAAAGTGAGTCAGAAAATTAACTTAAAATATTTTAAAGTATATTTATTTCTCCTCTTTCATTATTTGTCTTTTATTCTTACAAATTCTATTTATTTATTATTTATCTACTTTGCATTTAGTTAATACTCTTTAGTTATTTGTATAAGTTAGTAACAGTTCTTTATTTATAAAGTTAGTTAAAAGATACGAGTATTCATGTAATTATTTTTTGTTTTTTAACAAATCGGGAATTCTATCTACTAATTGTACTTTTGGTGAAATTTCCTCTTATGGCTTAGATTGTTTATTACTTAAAAGCTCGATAATTGAGGTGGACAAATTTCTAACTTATACGAGTTTTTTGTGTTTTATTTGTATAACTGAAAGTTTTAAAAAGAGTGGAGTCGGTTTTAAGATTATTTGTCCAATTTGAGCATTGGATACTTATTGGAGTCTCGGATTTGTTGGAAGAAAGGGAAAGCTTTGTAGGAAAGTGAGTATTTCCCCTGGGAGTTCAAATCTCTCTCGATGATGATCGAGGAAAGTCCCTTCTTCACTATTATTTCTCCTGCCGAGGCTTCCGAGTCATTTGAGGGTACATTGGGGAGTAAATGAAGTTCACGTCTTCCTCAATCATCATTAATTCACTAGCCTCGTCCTTCCAAATTTCAAATCAATTCTTCTTTAACATACCCTTTATTTTCTTATTTCGTCCAATTCCTTTTATCTAATTCTTTATTATTTTATAAATTCTTATCAGTCTAATTAACCAATCTCGCTCAAATCTCCAAACAATATCCATATACATACCATATACATCCTTCCTTTATGTAGTTTTGTGAAATATTGGTAGGTCGGTAGACAGCATGACAAAATGAAACAAAGGAAAATGCCGAAAAATAAAATATTATTTATAGAAATATAGAAATTTAGTAAAGCTAAATAATATATAATAGTTGCAATGTAAAAATAATGATTTAATAGCTTAATTTAACAGTTTAATTTAATAGATGGTTAAATATATAAATATTTTTTACTAAATAAGTAATTGGAATGAGTAAAGTAAATCTTTGTACTTCTTTATTTTCAACAATGAAATTCGCAAGAATGAAATGAAAACTTCAATATAAAGCAACTAATAAGAAGTGGAGCTAAATACTAATCTACAGAGAAAGCTCATATTAGGTTTTAAGTAAATAGTTTTCCAACGAATGTAATGTTCAAACTGCTGGAGTCATATACATGATACTTAACTAGAACTCGTAATATTGAAAGTTCTGAGTATATAGCGGAGTAGTTATTATCTTAAAAAGTTGATTCTCCATTGTCTTGTGCCTCTCTCGAGAGTTTTCTCGAGAAATAAATTGAATTATGCAAACGTCTCTTCATCTTTCCTCTCATCCACTTTTCTCCTCCTCTTCGTCCTTTTTAACAGGTTTGGAAAGAATGTGTAATATCATCTCTCCTCTTCCTTCACATCCTTCCCAAGACAAAAAACTCTTTAAAAGACTCAAACTTGGGAAACTCTAAATGATAAAAGAAGTCTTGGGAAGGGAAAATTGAAATTGTTGAGAAAAGTAAAAGGACATTTGAATTCTTTACTTCCTTTCCTCTCATTTAACTAAATATCAAATTAGCAAAAGAAAATTCATTTCAAAACTCAAAAGTCACAAAATGCCAATTGTCATTAAATTAAATATGAAATATTGTGAAAAATATTTAAAAGTTTCGTCCATCCCGAAGACATATATTAATTAACATCTCTGTCTGAATTAATCAAAAAACAGTAAATTGATTCGAATATTATAACAAATTGATAAACGTGCTTCAACACGGATTTTCCCTTCTAGAAAACTCATAAGAGAAATGTTTTCAATTTTCTTTGTTTTGGTTCCTAATAGGAATAAATGAATATTTATGAAGGCGACTAAAGCGCGAGACGAAGGAAGTGAAGAATGAAAAGCGTTATGAACGAAGAGACAAATATATTTCATTTCGTCTTTTCCCAATTTCCATAATTCACTTTGTTCATATTAAATATTCTTTTTCTCAATTTCATATCTTTCGTACTCCGAAGTTCGCATTGTTGTTCCTTTGTTCGAGTTCATCTCCCTCAACTCGTTCCTTTACAAGTAATCCTTCCTTTTCAAAGAATCCTTCTTTGAGACCTCGAGGAGTCTGTGACAGGTTGAGTTATGGGTGACCTTTATTTTATTATTGTTCCTTCACAATGTTCCTCCGAGGTTCAATTTGATAAAAAAAAGATTCCATCGTGGATTCTCCGAATTTCTCTCTATATCATTCTTATAAATGTTTAGCCTCAATCAACGTGTCCGAGAAGCTGATTCTGCTTATATTGTTAGCTGAAGCCCAGAGCAAGTAAATAACAGTGTTAGGATGGAGGAAACGGAAGGAAAAAGCAAGGGAAAAGGAAAGGATAAAGAAGGAAAAGAGAAATGAGCAAAACGTGAGAATCTTGTGCAATTTTCTCTTCCTCGCTTGTTAGAAACTCAAACTCCCACGTGGAAGGTCCACGTTGGAAATGTTGGAAATGTTGGAATCTCTTTTTTCGGATCGTGCAGAAAGAAGGTTATTTTATGATTATTAAGACCTTTTACTTATGTTATATGAAATGGTCAACAACATAGGAGAAACTTGTAAAAGCATTTGGAGAGAATATTAGGAAGGGGGAAGTTAATGGGCAAAAGGGGATTGGAGAATTTAATCCGTCAATTACTTTCGATTAAGTTAATAAATCGGCTCGTATCACTCACACTCTCTTAACTCGGAGCACATAAACCCGGACCGAACGCCAGTCCGAACCCCCCTTGGAACTCCAGTTGGAAACAATAGGAGAAATCTCGTTTTCGAGAACGTAAATCTAATACTTTATATTCCTAGACATTAGTTCGCAGAGCCCAGAGTTAAATTATACTGTCGTAGTTTTATTGTCTAGGGACTAATGGGCCTCTCAATATAAACTTAAAACACTTATTTACATTCCTTTTTAGACTTTAGCCGTCCACATACGCAATAATGCTTTTTGGTTAATAATGCCAGTAATGCTGCTAATAGCAATTACACAATAGATGTTCTTGTTGAGTGTCTGTCTTTTACGGCTCCATTTCATTAAAATGGGGAATGCAAGAATGCAATTGAATGTAAATTATTAAATTATATATTAATTATATTTGAAACAAATTAATATAGCTCGACGAAGTTGTTTTTTGTCTTTATATGGAATAAGTCAAGAGTACGTGGTGAGAGTTGAGAAGTTTTGAGTGTTTTTATTAAAGCATTTTTTTGGGATGATTATTTTATTTAATCAATTTGGTCATGAATTCATATTTGCTTTTGAGTGGTGTTCACAGGTATTCAATAAGTAGAATGTTTCAATCTATTTGTTTATAACTTGGTTGGTTATTAAAATTTAATGAAATTAATCAGACACATTTCAGTAAAACGAATTTAAATGTAAAAACTTAAAATTACAAACATCCAGAAAAAATATTTATTTTAATTAATTTTACACTAATACTTTTTATTAATTAAATGAAGATAATTGTTAATAGCTCATTTGGCTCATTTCATAGTTCATATTGAATTTAATGTATACAATATTTTCAAACATATTTAGAAATACAAATCTAAACACATTTTATTTTTTACTCTACTGATAGTGATACAGGGTGTCTCCTAAGTCACTTGCGTTTTTTATACGCGTAGGTATGTTATTGAATAAAAAAATCACAAGCGACTTAAGGGACACCCAATATAGTGAGTTTGTAGAAAGTTGAAGTTGGTTAAAAGTGTATTTCTTTATAAGGATGGTTCTCAACTTTGAAAAGTTGAAGAAAAATTGGCCTTACAAGGGAATTTTGATAGTTGCAATAAATAAAATAAAAAGTTGATCCTCTCGGGAGCACAAAGGTCACTTGTCGCCGACAAGTTGTCGGCTCATATACCTAGGCAATATTTAAATGTTCTTCGAACTTGTGAGTTAACGTTAAGGCTCGTGAAAAGTTATTTCTCCCTCCCTGTCAGGATTCCCTCGAGGAGCAAAGTTGTCAAGTTGTGAAATGTCATTAGTGTGTGATGAGTCGCCCTCGGAGAATCCTTCATTTGCCCCGCCAGCCCGCCCATGTTCAACCTCCCTTCGGGACAAAACCCGGGTGGGGCGTCTTCCCCTCCGCACATCCCGCTCCGTCAAGCATCGCCGTAATCGGGCAAAATGCGTGAGGAAGACCGGGCGGGAAGTTCGCAAGGCCTCGGTGTAGCTCGGGGGTTCTTCGGTCCCTTCAGGTAAGGAAATGACAATTGGCCTCGTTAGACTCGTGAGGCCTGACAAACTCCGATTTAGTATTAAATCTCCCCCGTTCGTCCTCCCATTATTTAATCCTCCTTCTCCGTCTAATCTCCCGTTGAATCTTCCGTAACTCCAGTTGAAACTCCCAAGTCTTGTGTCATTTAAAGAGCTGCTGTTCCTGAGAGTATTAATTCCAATAATGGCTTCGCCACCGTCGTGAATTTCTTCCGGAATGAAAATTCGACGATGCGGGTTTTGATGTGAATTTTGAGTCAGGTTCGTGGTATGTTGGTTGTCGTGATTGTGGGAAGGAGTTGATAAAAGTAGAGCTTCAGAGTAACTCGGGACGAGGGAGAATGAGCAAAGTGAGTAGGAATCCGGGTAGATTTCGTCGCGGGCTTCGGATAGGACTAATGTGACACTCCGAGGCATCCCGTGGAACGAGGAGTTAAAAGGATGATGAGCTGTGTGATGGTCGAAGGGGAAGGAAGGCCCTTTAAGGTCCATTTTACCAAATCTTTTGATCTCCGTTTGGAGTGATTGAAGCGGGAGATGTTCGTCGTCTTCCTCCTCGCTGGAAGGAGAGGAAACTTCCAAGGCGGATCGTCGGGACATCCGATGAACCCCGCGGAGCCTTTCAGACAACCCGACCGCCTCGCCGCCTTCCACAAACTCCTGCCCAAACACTTTCGTCACCTGCCATAAAAAGAATTAATTTTAATCATAATGACCTTTTTGGGATAGAACAAGTAGATTTTGTAATTCTGTATAAGTTTCTGTATAACTGTTTGTTATCAACTTTTTTTTCAAAAAATTGTATATTAAAAGTTTTAAAAGCCAAATTATATTTTATTTAATATTTATTTTATGTATTAAATTGAAAACAAAAAGTTAGATTTTGAAGATTTTTGGTATTTTACTTTGAACGATACACTTTTAAGATTCAATAGCTTTATTTTAAAATATGAATTTTAAAGTACGATTAAAGTTTTTTGCACGGTAAGTTAGTTTAGTACAGGAACAGTTATTTAATGGTTCAGGTTCTTTGGCGAAGTGAGTAAAATGATTTTTTTTCCTTATGGATGTATTGGGAGTTTGGGGAGTCACCGGGCTCAGTTTTTATGCCTTGACATAATGGAGTGGAGAGGGCCGAGCCAAATGACACAATAAACATGCTTGAAAATTAAAGTTTTATTTGAACAGATAAATCAAAGGTTTACGAGTCCCACAAGATTCGCTGGTCCAATAAAAACCTTTGGTCACATTCCCACATTTTCCGATCATGCAAACATTTTTACGAACAAACTTTAAAACTTATTATTTTCTTACATTTATGTAAAACTCATCCAACAGTCCTTCTATTTATCTATATCATTCAGTTTTATACACAATATCATTATACTTTTTCAATATTTCATATCATGCATCATACTACATGTATACTTTAAGTAAATAGGTAAATACATACGTAAACTTTATTCTATAAAAATCATAAATAACATAAAGCATTATAATTTTTCTGATCTTTCATTTTTCATGTCTCGATGTCAAATGCGTATTACGCCAAAAGCACAAAGAAGACAAAAAAGAACAGACTTGTCACAAGACTACTTACAATATCAAGCATATTAAATTACCAATTACACGAAATACTGTGTATAATCTTCGATAAATCTTTATAATACAAGTCTCTTGTTGACTATCATTTTGTAAATGTAGAGGGTAAATAAAAGTACATTAGAAAATGAGAGGAAACTCGCCCTACTCCCCTTAATGTCTATTGAGGCCGAAGCAAGTTTGCAAAAAGGATTTTGAAATCCATACCTTGTAATGCGAGTGGGCCACGTTGAGCTCGAGGAAGATGCGAAAAGGCCATGAAAGGAGGAGGAAAGATGAGAGCCAGAAGTTTCGGGCGCGGCCGAACCACGGAGGGTCGTCAGGTTTTGCCCATGAAATCATGGAGTCTTTGAAATAGGCACTGGCTAGCTCCAACCCCTCTTTGATCTCAACGTAGTCGTCAAATTGTTCAACGTTCTAAATCAATTAAACGAACCATTAAGCCCAGCTTGTCCATTTGTGCTGACTCGGCTTACACTCCCCGCTTTTATAACTCTTCATGCTACATTAGCATTATACTAAATACAAGGAATTAAAATCATGTGAAAATAAGTTAAAAGCACCAAGAGCATTAAAAAATTAAAATATCCTGTCAGTAGATTTTACTATAAATTATTACTTTTAGTTAATAGAGTAATTTCACAGAGTTACTAAAGATTTAGTTATTAGAATTAATGAAACTCGTAATTTCTCATTTGATTTCATAATTTCCATCAGGAACTTCGAATAATCTAGATTAGACAGGGATTATAATTTTCTCTTTTCCCCTCATTTGTAATATCATCCTCTCCAATATCGCCAATATGACTCAAAACTTAAATAGTAATATTTTGTAATATTTCAGTAATAGTAATGAGAAGTTAATGAAAAGTGAATAAGTGAGCGAGTCCTATCATTAATAATGTTAAGGATGAAAGTTGTAGTTTATATTTAGAGAGTATTAAACTCCGCCGACCACATTTGTCTCATTTCATCTCCTTAAAGGAGTCGATGTAGTGGGCTGTGGATATTAATGGGAGTGAAAGCGGGCACAAAGTTTCTCCTCTTTGAACTTCCCTTTTCCCTTTGAACTCACGTTTTTTCCTCTCTTTCCATATTAGTCTTGAAAGCCTGTAAACCTTTCATTTTAAATCCCACTACTCACCAGTTTCAGCTTCGCCATCATGAAATCCGATTTAATATTCTTTTAAATTCTCTCTTTTCATCTAAATACATTCGACTTAATAAGTAAATAGCAAAGATCTTTCTAAAACTAAATACATTCAAATCATTTCGAAGAATTTCTTGTAGTTTTGTATTTAAATGGGAAAAATTTTACAACTGGCCGCTTGATATAAAATATTAAGTGTTTTTTTGACTAATTCTAGTATGCTAATTCCGAATCTGAAGTTAGTTTGCATCGCTCTCGTCAAATGACAAAGTTAGGACCAATTAAATAACTAACCTAACCTAATCATAAATAAATACAAATAACAAAAAAATGTATTCATATATAAGGGAAAAATTTGGCCGCGCTAACGCGCGGCCAATTTGAACTTGATGGCTTAAGTTGGTCCTAACTTCATTAATTGAGAGCGACGCAAACTAACTTCAGATTCGGAATTAGCACACTCGAATTAGTCAAAAACACTTACCTAGTATTTTATTTCAAACGGCCAGGAATTGTAACATTATACCTTTAAATTTTAGCCTTTAGTTAATGTGAAAATTACCCTCGACATATTTTAGAAAAATACTGTACAGATATTACAATAAAAAAACTTCTGGTGAATCAGGGAGCTGCTTTTTGTATTTATAAATTTAATAAAATTATTTTTTATTTTCTTTAAAAGGCGTTAAAGCTTATTTAAACCGTAATATGAATTTTCTATTATTATTACAAAAATATTTATAATTCAGTTAAATAATTTTTTGGGGTCTATTTGGGTTTATAAAAATACTTTAGCTTGTAATACAAGTACATACTAAAGACATACCTAATTCATTATAGTTATGTGGAATTAGATAATAATGAAAATAAATAAATGTTGTGTTTTATAGTTAGAACGATCAATAATTAAAAGAATTTAAAAATAAAATTATTAAAAAAAAATTTTTTTGTGATCCGATGATTAAATGTGGGGAAAATGAAATAAATGGGTGACGAACCTGAAAGAACCTCGCGCGTTGTTCCTCAAATTCGGCTGCCGTTTCCGGATTGGCAAAGAGGAATCCTTTTGAGAACTTCACTTTGGTCACAGGAAATTTGTCCAAGTCCACGAGATCCTTGGAGATGTCTTTCATCCCGACCAGGGCGTAGAAGAAGGATCCACTCGAGGCCCGTGAGTTCACTCGCTCGTAAAAAACCTGAATTTGACACACCGACTTGAACTCACACGCCATTTGTTCTCTTCCTCTTAGTCTTAATGGGCCAGAATGAGGGCTAATCTTCCTTAGGAAATGTGAGATACGGGCCCTTATCTTAATTCCCTCCCTTTCATATTTCATTTCTCCCTCAGGAGAAATATCTTCACTTTCCCTATTAACTTCTCTAACGGATTAAATTCAAGACTCCTTTGGATTCACTCATTTTTCAACCTTCATCTCTCATGATCCTAATGTAAATCTAATGTGAACAATGAACAATGGGAAAGATAAGCGGATCATCAAATAAAAACCTCTTCAAGTCTTATGTCGACAATTGAACTACTGAAAATCATTGAAAATGTTTATTAAATAAATTTTAAATTATATTAAATTTGTCTATTAATTTAATATTACTTTTTTTATTTTTTATTCTTTCTATGTACTTGGTACATGAATATTAAAGTTCCATATTTTGAGGGAACGAGATTAGGAAATAAGGGTTTAAAACTCCTTTTAATTAAACGTATTAAGAGGTTAGTAATTGGGTCTTTTTTGTTGTGGAATTCTGACCTGGGAGGAAATGTATGCACTTCCGTTCCTGTAGCGCGTAATTTGTCTGAGCTTCCGATTGTAATGATAGGAAACGGCTTTCCACCACACGATCGGCGGTGAGCTTCGCATCTCATGGATTTTACGGTACACCGAGTTCGTATCCGACTGTCATATGAATGAATTAAACATACTTGAATCTTCTTCATTCCCATCAATTATTTCATACGTATAAACATTTCTACACACACTCAATACACTTAATACACAGAGTTTAATGCTAAATGTTACCTAATAAAGTATATTATATTATCTAATAAAGTATAATCTCTTAAATATTATTCACAATATTGCGAATCTGTACTTTTGTTTGAGCGAACAAGTATACTATATATACGCAATATAATAAATAAGTTGAATAATTTATATTCCTGCTGTATTCACTAAATTAGCTAATTTAAAAAAAACTTTGAACTTAGGTATGATATTTTAGTGAATTAAAAGTATTAATTTGGATATCATAAAGAGTTATATACGTTGATTCATAAGAGCTGTACATATAGGAATTCATTAGCGGAAAAAAATTAAAGCCTTCTAAAATTAACAATTTGCCTGTTAGAGAATAATTATCATGAAAGTTTGGTTGTTGAGGTTGTTCTCTTTCTACCGATTCAATTCCATAGTGGATTTTAAACAACAACGTGTTTAGGAATGAGGAAATTGAGAAAGGACCATTTTAATGGACATTTAATACTTCAATTGCTGGTATATATGCTTGATATCTAATATATCCCTTTCACTACAATATTTTTATGCTTATAGATGATATTTAGATACTTAAAACACTATGGTTAAGGTTCGCATACATAACAGTGTTTGAATTTAAAGTTACTTTTTGAGGTCTGAATTTATCATTTAATGGAGAATGCGTGCTCCGTTTCATCAGTATGTGAGAGCTTCCCCACGGGGATTATTTCCCAGCATAAATCAATCCATATTAAACATATCTTCCGTGTGGTATGCTTCCACTAATTTTAAACTTATTTTTATTATAGTTTAATATGATGATGCTTCGCTTTTACAATGCCTTCCATTCCAGAACGCATAAATGGGTTCATATAGCTTCCATGTAATGAAAATATTTTAACTCTATTTTATACTTTTTATATCAAGGGATCTTTACATTTTTATCTTTCATCTCACCACCCGGAATCCTCTTGGGTAACTATTTGGGTAGTTAACGAGTAGTCCGACGCATGCATATCTTGAATATTATCCAAATGTATCCTATCTTGTAGAGCGCATTGAAAAACCTCAAAAGCTAACTTTTTATTTAATGCTTCATTTTTCACTCATTTCAAAAAAATTTCGTAATTTTGAAAATTAGTATAGCAAGAAAATGAAGTGTTATAACATTTGTATCTCAATTAGTTTCAACATTATATTAAAACAATAATTAGCATTAAAATTTTCAAAAATTACATTTTCAAAAAACCTATGCTAATTTTCAAAATTTTCAAAATTAATAAAAAATGGTCCCCGGACTATTTTCATAAATTTTATTAAAGCAATCTTGTATCAAATATATACCATAATTAATAAAGTATGGAAATAGACCGGGGACCATTTTTAAAATGAAATTTCGAAAAATTCCTATGTGTATCATGTTAAATACTAAGGCGATGGGTCGAAAAGAGGTGGAATTGTACTCCTCCACCGTGAAGGAATAATGATCGCGATGTTCCCAGTAACTGAAAGCCCAAATAGTTACCTTCTTGCATTATAATACCGTCCAGGATTCCAAAAGCTTATAAGCCCCATATGCATAAATCTTTAAGGAATTTACACGTGGCGAATTCCAAATTTAAATTTCTGCCTGACGATAAAAATAAGGATATTTTAGAAATCGTTCACAAAATTAATTTTTGAACAAATAATTCAGCAATTTTTAGAACTCAATAACTGATTATATTATACTTTAGTTAATTTATATAATAACAAATTTACCAAATTAACAACGACTTAAAGTTAAAAATATTATAATTATTTAAAAGCTTAACGAAAATATCTTTCTATATGTTTAATTATTATTTAAAAGTTTAATTATGATTTTAGTACGTATTTTTATGTAAGAGTGTGCTCACCTTTTGTAGCGATAGAAGAATCCTGACTTTTGAGTGCCAACAGTCGACCAGGTATAGGAGATAGAGCATGAAGATGAAAGCACCAGGGAAGTACAAGTAACCATCTTCGCACGGCGAACTCTCACGCGTCCTGCCCAGTCAAATCCATTCAAATAATCTCTTGCCATTCTCCTCTGCTTGGCTGGAGGGGAAAACCCGGAAAACCTATCTAACCCGCCTAACCAATAATCTACCCATATATATAATCTAGTCCAATACTCTTATTCCAGTAGATGATGAGATGCAATACTCTATTTTATCCATTTATATTTTTATATGTAATACTAGAGCCTATACGGCTTGCAGTGGCTCGCCGTAAAAGTAACTTCCTTATATTCCTTAATACTATCCTTATTCTTATATATAAGTGCATTTACCATCCTTACTTGTACAAGTTCATTTAACAATGCTTGACTTTCTCTTTATATTATAAATAGAATGAGAAAAGTGAAGAAAGTTTTCAGAATAAAATCCCAAATCTCATACGTCCTTTTAAAATAATAGTTCACCAAACTCAAACTCAAAACAATTGTTTATATCCCTCATTAATGACTTAAATAAAGGTTTATATCATTAATTATAAAAGTATACAAAATATGGTATGGTATATACTGATAAATTATTGGCATGTATTACTAAACAGACCATCTGGAATGAGACCTCTGTATACCTTAACGCCGATCGTTGTATTTAGAACTCTGCACCATTAAATAATTTTATTTTATATTTTAATCTTTTAAATAAAACGTATGGCGTTAAGGTTTATGAATAGTAGCATATATTCTTATTTTGATAAAATAAGCATTAAATTCAATTACCTAGTAAAGTGAATATAAAATTATATATTATATACATATTGTTTGTCCATTTGAAATAAATAACTTGTTATATTTAGTTGTTGGCTAAACAAGTTTATTTAGTTGAGTTTTGTTCATAAATTGTATGAAATCCTTTCCTTGGTCCTGAACCCGAGTTTATGAATTATAAAGAGTTGGTGAGTTTGGAAAGTTTTGAATTGGCCACCACTCGGGAGAAATAACTCATCCTGTTTTCCTTCTCATTTGAGCGGAATGTAAATGAGGGGTTGTCTTTACCTTATAATTGGCGAGGCGGAGAAGTCGAGAACGACTTTCGTCACTCTGGCATTCCGACACCAAACGATCCCGAATAAACAGCCGTAAATTAGAGCCGTCAAAATGAGACATTTCCAGTTGGCCTCTTCGCTCCAGAGAATCCCCATTAGAGATCTCCTACACGGCCGTTGCTTCAAGACCAAACCAGAGAAAACATTAAAACATCCAACATGCTCTCAACGTTAACTCCAAAATACTTAAATGCCTCATAGAAAAAATATGTTAACAGCTCCTATTTATTATTATGGAACTTTCTCTATTTTTCTAATTCCTTATAGCTATACGCGTATTCTCTTCTGCGCTTTTATTTCTTATACATATGCACTTGAAAACTTTCTTATACCTTACTTTTCCTATACACTTTACTATATTTTATATACACTTTTCTTTACTTACTTTATACTTAATTTACTTTATATAGTAAATAATGCTTACATCACTTACATTCATCATTTAATATCATACATTTTAACTGTAAAGAATATTAAATAAAATTGCTACTAAACTGCTACAATTTAGTTCAGTCTTGAGTGGTATATGGGTATATGGTAAGAAAGAAGTAAATAGCGTATAAAGTTTTCTAAATTGTGTAAAAATGTGTTTAGAAATGTTCTCGTACGTTCTTCGGTGTATTATGATAGGCCATTAATTCTGAAAAGTGGCGAGTCAACATGAGCTTAATGTGTGTAATTGAAGCTCTTGGAGTTGTTGAAGTTTGAGGAAATTAAAGGGCTACTGTGGATCTTGGGAGAGCAAACACAAAATGCACGAGATGATCATTTGGGTCTCTTTTCTTCGCTCTTCAGTCTCAGGTTACGAAAAGGAAAAAAAACGAGACTCATCGATCTTCCCTAAACATCATCCCATTAAATATTCATAAACTTTTTATAAATCCATGTTACAGAATAATATGTACATAATTCAACTTATACGAATAAATTTACAATGAATATTCTGTTTATAAACATTACACTTTATATTAGAAAAAATCTTAATATAAGTCCAAGAAAATGAAAGAAAATTAAATGCTTAAAAGTTGTTAATTAGCTTTGGAATAAAAACTGTCACTTGTTTGCTGTCACTCGCTATTTAGTTTTAGCTAACTATAAGCCATTATTTTTATGTTATTAAGGGAAATTTATATGCACATGAGAAAAAATTGAATTGCAAACATTTTCTAAATAAGCATTTGATCATTTGTAGGCTAATTAATGTCTGGAGTTTAGATGCAATTTGATCATTTTAAGTATTTCAATCATGACGCGTGAGAATTTGAAAACTGAATAAATTATTTTCTGACAATGAATAATTTAATGCGGAAATTGCATGCATTAATTATCATAAAGAGTATAGTTAATAAGATTCAGGCCATTTGTGGAGTAATAAAGTTATTAGTTTTATGTAGTGAGAAAATGATATAAGATTTAGCTATAAATGTCTCAAATACCTCGTTTGATAAAAGGTCAATTTTATCCGAAACAGGATGTTGAGGAAGAGTCAAATATTCATTGCGTCTTTGCTCGTTCCTCCGTTGGTCCATGAGATAAGTTCGGGTGCGACCGCGATTAACCATTTTGAACAAAATAATTTATTTCTTAATTATAATCTCTCTCGACTTAATTATAATCTAAACTATCAATTGCAATTTAACTATTTAACAACTAACTGTACAATTTAAGAAACACAATTTTTCGTTAGAAATTATTCACATTCAAACTTTCAATTTTAAATTTTCAAGTCTCATAATCACTTAAATCTCATATTACTGCTGCGTCTCATAACTTGAATAAGACGCAACATGAAAAAATAGTGAAACCCATTTAAAATTATATGCTAAACATAATTAAGCTAGATAAATAATGAAATGCTAATTACAATTTCACATCAAGAATTCTATTAAACTCATTTATTTATTATTTTCAACAAAATTAAAATAATAATTTTATTGGACTAATTTGGCGTAATGTAAATAAAAATATAAAAACTCCTGGATTTTACAACTAACGTGCGAAGGAATGAATGAAAGTATCTAAAGAATTTTGAACACGTTTTTCTATTTATTTTCTCCAGCACTTTCTCATTTTACTTAACTCAAGAAAACTTTGTTTTTGTTTTCCCAATTGAGTTTCCTTTTGTTATAATTTTGATTGAAATGGGGAGATGCGAAGGAAGTTGTTTTTGTATTTGGTCGCGTGCGTGCCGCACAGAGACTGAAACTTCTCAAACGACTCTCCTACCTTTTCTCTCTTGGCTCAAAATCTCAAATGATTCTCATCCATGCGCGGGTGTTCAGCTGAATCCGACCGTTTTTCGCTTTCCTTTTATATTACACAGAGATACGCAATGAATCTCCTTTTTACTACTTTCATATTTATACCCAATTTGTTCCCCAACTTCCTACTTTACGATTTCCAATTAAATAGGAATAATAAATTAAATAGCCATAATAAACTCTTCTTTATCAAGTATTTACTAGTACAGCTACATAATACATAAATATAAACGAATGGAATTTGATGTTACATTCGAGTTTTGATGTTTTGGTATTACAGATTTATATTCAGTATTATTCGTATTTAGCATGAATGAAGGGATTTTAATATCTAGAAATTGTATAAATCTTCGGGATTTTACTAAATTCCTAAATTATGAGCAAATGAAAGGAAATGAAAAAGGTGAGGCAATTAAAGTGGAATTTCCCATATTTGTTGTTTTATTGTAGAGCGAAAAGACGCTCAAAGGATGATTCTCTGTAAATTAATTAGCTAAGCTAATTAACCATCTCGTATAAAAGCACAACATGTCAATGGTATTTATGACAGGAAAAAATATCAATTCAAGAGAATAAATCTGAGTTTGTATTTTAATTTACACGCTTTTGTATTTTACAACAATTTTTAATTATAACAATTTTTTGCTGTTTATCTTGATTTGTCTTTTTTCTTTGCCTCATTTAAAGATGGCTTTTGTGATTATTGGGATTTGGGTTTGCTTTTTGATTCTTTTCTTGGATTATGTTCTTGGTCGGTGGCTCAACCTTGAGTG
Source organism: Neelides sp. FZ-2019 (assembly GCA_009869795.1). Taxonomy (NCBI): domain Eukaryota; kingdom Metazoa; phylum Arthropoda; class Collembola; order Neelipleona; family Neelidae; genus Neelides; species Neelides sp. FZ-2019. Next base: position 69,780 of record VJMY01000274.1, read on the forward strand.
ATTTTCACTTCGTCAACTTGACTTTTCCTTGATCTGCTCGCAAAAGGGTCATTGGGGTCGTGGAATTTTCCTGGAACGGGAGCAGGTGAATTGTCTTAATCGTCTTCGTGGTGGTGGTGGTGATGATGTTCTTCTGTCACATGCTGATGGACATGATCTTTAACTTGCTGGGGGTGATGGGGGTCAACAAAGGCGTTCGCAAAGTTTTCTATTTGGATCTCAAAGAAGGAAATTGAGAATTTTGCAAGGACAAGACGAAAAACCTGGAATTCAAAACATTCATGCATTTTGGTATTTTAGAATCTCAAGTAGGTATCTCAAGTTGAAATACTTAGATTACTTGCTCTTAAATTAAGAATTATTTATAAAGAATCTAGGTAAGTCCCCCTATGATTCTATTGGTTTCGTGAGAAACCACACATTTGCCATTGCTTCCTTACACGAAACTCGCAGCCAGTTAAAAAAGAGATTCTCACTCGTTTTAATTTCACTTTATTTCTCAATTATTTAGTGTTTTTTGATTATTTTATGATAGGTTAGGTTTGAAGAAAGTTTTAAATACAAATAGGTATACAAACATACAAACATCATTTAATAGAAAAACTAATTTTCTATAAAAATTTTCCTTTTATGAAACATTATTTTCTGCTGTTTTACCATTGTGAACATTTTGAGCATTTAAATACTTTTACTTTTTACACCAAAAAACCTTTTTATTGTAGAACAAATAAACCCCGGTTTGTAATGTAAAACTCCTGTTTCCAATGCAAAATCTCGGTTTGAAATAATTAGCGCCTCATTTAACTTTTAATATGATTATAATTGACTGAATTATCATGAAGCTTAAAGTGGTCTAATATGATTAAAAGGAAACTGAGGCTACAAATGGTCGGAATGGGAATTGCAAAAGAAGCAAAAAGGAAAGTGAAGCGTGAAGCCGTAGTCGAAGAAGAAGAAGATTATTTTATTCATGAGGGGAAATGAAAAATAAATGTTTTCTCCTTTTCAACATTTCCAATCTCATCATCTCTCATAAGTCTTTCGAAGGAAGGTGGAGAAACAAAGATTTTTTATATCCCCAGTTTGTTCGGAACTTCACCACCTGCTTCACTTTTACGACCTTCCATATCATAATGTTTTTGATCTTCAATTTACCTACTACAATTTCTATTGAAGTTTCAAACAAAATCACAAGATTTTATATAAAAGATATGGTAAATGATTTAAATAAAAAATATATATTTTATATAAAATCTTAATAAACTATTAATAACTCATAGAATTTAATAATAAAAAGATTTAAAAAATAATTTAAAATGTTTTCAAGAATTTAATAATTATTTTTAAGATTTCACCATCTAAAACAGAAATTCGATCACTATCGATCACTACAAATTTTATATTGGCTCATTGAGTTAAAAAAACTCAAAGTAGTTTAAGGTAGCTAATTAAATAGTAAAACGTTGGTCAAAAATTCATGAGCGGAAAAGGCGCAAAGGGTCTTTTGAGGTTTTCTAAACCAAATGTTGACTCAACATTAAAAAAGCCTTTGCTCGCAAACATCAAATAATTCCGTTCATTCCCAGTCCTCGCTCATTAATTCATTATTCATTTAAAATCTCAATTCTTTTGGTCGGAATGAGAAAAGAGTGAAATGACTTGGTTTGCCTTCATCATTCTTTAAATTCCTTTCTCTCTTTGTTGTACCCGGTACTTCTCAAATTGCATATTTATTGCTTTCATACTATTTCAACTTACTTTTTTTGCTGACTATGCTACTGTATGTACTAAAATTACTTAAAGAAGATATACTGTATAGTTTGTGTGGTTTATACTATACTTATTGCATATTGTGCACTTTTTGTACCCTTGTGTTTTTACTTACATAATACATAATGCAAGTTATATTATATTCACAGTTTGCTGGTGTAATATCTTACATCATAGGGCATAGTATCCGTATGCACAGTTATAGAGACAATGTATAAGGCAATGGGCATTTGCTGGTTAAATTCACATTAAATATGGATGTTCAAGTAGGGCGGAGTGTGTTAAAAAGGAAAGAAGGAAGAACTAATCAAGGGAAGGGATTATGTTCTGAGAAGGAAATTCAATTTAAGGCATTCCAAACAGCCTTTCCCTCAAATTCAATTTCCTCCTCTGCTCCTTTCTCTCCTTTTATATAATAGATAATAGCCAAAGGAAGTTCAACCCGTTCAACCCACTCAACCACCAAGTTCATACGCGTATGTTCGACTAACTATCTCATTCACTCACTCAAAAACTTCTTTCTCAACATTCCCTAAATGTTACTTTTTTAATAATGTAATAGTTAAGATTTACTGTATACAAGTACCTTACTAGCTAACTAACTCTAAATTAACTAATTAACTAAATAACTAACTATAAGATATATAAGTGCACTGTATAAAATATACAGAAGATTTACCAAAATATAAAATGACTATAATTTAAGACACAGTACTTTATAGAGTGTATCTGTGAATTATGAAATTATGATGATAAAGTCCTATGATAAAATATAATAAATGAGTTTTATAGAATATAAGAGTTGAGAGCTTTAGGTATTGGATAATATAGAAGAATATGATGGGGAAGATGAGAAAGAAAAGATATAAAAGTTCAAATGGTTTTCACACATGAGAGTTTAAATTCCTATTAAGTGGATTGAACTGGTTATTCGGAGAAGCATGGCCAAGTCCCTTTGGAAGGAAAGAAGTTCAATGTTGGGCGTCTTGAATGAAAAATGATATTGGGAACGGAGATTTCCCTTCACGCGGGAGAGAATATTACCAGATTTTCAAATTTATTAGTCAAGGGCCAGAAGGAACTTCGGGGGGTTTTTGAGACCGAAAGCACGCAATGCAGTGGTGGTAAACGGGGAAATCTCTTCCCTTATGACCATCGATACGGAATATCGGACTTGGCATTTCCCTCGAGTGTATTTCTACCCACTACTTTATCTCATACACCGAAAAACCATGATTTTCATCTCCCATACATTTTTTTCTCTTCTTCCTCTCTTGTCAAGTTGATATTTTTGACCTTAAAATTTTCCACGCCCGGCACTTGTCAAGTTTTCAATTTTCTTTAAACTCCTTCAATTTCCACGTCCAAGACATTTAACTCATCTTCCCATATAATAATATTTTCTTTTTATTATTTTACATAAATAAGACCATAAGGATCACATTTTCTTGTGTAAGTAATCTTAAATATAAAACATTACATAGTGTAAATATAATATTCGTGGCATTTACTACTAACTATAGCTATTATTATGATATGATAGTATTACGTTAGATCAAATAAAAGTTGAACAATGTGATTATTCATTTTGTAATTACATTCAAATACTTTTCCTTTATATAATTAAAATTCAAGGCATGAGGGCCATTCATTATTAAATTTCTAGAACGTCACTCTCATATCATTTATTCATGATATGAATATATGATAAATATATCTTCGTAGTAAATGTGTACAGAATGCAGGATATTTATTGTATGATATGCCGTAAAGATCTATACTCGAGTCAGATGACAAAGATGGTAAATTAAAAGGGAAAACTTTTTTGTCAGACTCACCCGACTCGCCTTATTGTGAGTGATGAATGATATGAAAGCTAACGTAAGAGAGAATGTGATTTAAATGGTGGAATTTCAAATATTCCTAGTTTGATAAAGAGAAAGCAAAGGGGTTTTTTCTCATTAAGTCTCTCACGAGGAGAAGAAACCCGGGTTTTCATCCCCCGTCACACCGGAGGAATGAATGAGCCTACATGGTGAAATTCAAAATCTGAAATTTAAATCTTTCCCGACCCAGTTCTTAAACTCATAATTAATTATACAATGGCTGAAGGCACCCGCATCACCACCGCCAATTCACAAACACATTCCACCTGTTCAAAAATTCAAATTACAAATTCTACAAAAGCATTACATCTCACTCACTCACTCGGATTCAAATGTCATATGGCCAAATAAAATAATTATTTTATACATAAATTTATTTGAGCTATTAAAAATAAATGGCTCCTTTGCATTTTTTCCAAAATTACTAGAATTCTATTTTTTCAAATTTTCAATTCTTGAATTTTCATTTTTTCCAGTTCTTAAGAGAATTTGCCAAATGGTGTTTAAATCTAATCCTTTTTTGTCTTATTAAGAATTCGAAGAATCCAAAATTGACCCATTGTGCGAAGTGATACAAATTGATGTGAAATTGCAAAGTGATGCGAATTTTGTGCGAATTTGCAAAGTGATGCGAAATGATTGGAAGTGAGAAAATAAAGAAAATGAGATTTTCGTGGTTTTCTGGTAAGAAATTGAAAGGAGGAAATGGATGAAATGTTAAAAAGAAGCTGAGAGATAAGCGCAAGGAAGAAAGGAAGAATTGATGAAAAACCCGAAGGAAATTTTGTATCAAGCGAAGTAACTCGGTATCCAATTGTACTAAACTTGACTTGGTTGAATAATAGGAGATAAATAAATATATGAAGGTTGTCTCTTAATCTTGGGAGATTTAAGGGATCAGGCAAGTTGAGGATTTTTATTCTCTTGGGTGGCCGAGGCGGAAATTGAAAGAAAGTCCTTTTCTCTCCCCATTCCCATAAATTTTCATCTCAAGGGATTTTCATTTCATTTTCCCGTTCCGAACAGACACCCAAACGACGTTTCCATCATTCTTTACATTCTTCACATTCACTTCCAAGTCTGGCTACGTCGACATTTACTCCTTTTTTCATCATGCTTTATCAATAATGTAGTACAATGCATTCAAAAATGTAAAATATATGGTGGCAACATAAATATACGGTATAGTGATTTACAATAGACCTACGATTTAATATTCCTACTAATACTTTATTCTAATGTTATAGCTGTTTGACATTCCAATATATTCCAGCTTCATTTAAATGAAATGAAAAATTTCAAATTTTACCATTGCCAAATATTTTTATTTGCATACTATATTTCAGAGTAAATTTCGCGAAAAATCCCTTTTTATAATAATAAATACATAATGCATTGTACACACATTCTTACACGATAAATAGAAAAACTTTTATTCTAAAACTATTTCAATCTTGTAATATCTGAATCTGTATATAAAAATTTTTCTTAAAAAAAATTTAAATATCAAATAAGTAAACGGCTTACCTATACTTATGGTTCAGTATAATGTACTTACCTATGATATATTTCATTGGGAATATTCTATTAATGGTATTTACAAAGATGCTCTTAAAGTATTTATGATATTCATGATATTTATTTATTTCACGTGTGTGTATTTGAATTTGAGTTTAAAAGGAGATCCTCGCAGACACATTTATTTCTCGAGGCTTTTCTCCTTTCCTTCACGAACAAATAATAATGAATATGTGATGTTCGGGCAGGCTGAATCAGTGAATGGGTTCATTAGGTTTAGAAGCTTCTGGGCAAAAGCCTCCATCATTTCATATTCCCATACACGGCGGATTCAACCCGAGAGATCCGAGTTCTTTTGAGAGAAATGAAATTTTAAATTTTATTCTCCTAATAAAATTCCCACGGACTCCATGAATGTTCTCTTTTTCTTGACACGCGACTGTGGATGTTTCATGGATGGAACTTCTAATGGCCTTCCTTTCAATTTCAATGAAAATTTATTACTCATTCACACCACATTTAATTTTAATAAAAGGTCATTTATGAAATTTTCTTCTACATGAAGTCATGGCCGTCGATAATATTGCATCTTGCGCTTTTTATTTTACCAACTTTGAGAAATTCTAGTACAAGTTTTATAAATTTTGAAATTGCCGATTACATGCAAAATCAAAAAAACTAGAAGATATAAAAAGTACACTAAAATTCAAAGTATTAAAATATGATATAAGATAATTTGCAAGACTTTCATTAGAATATGGAAGAAAATTGACTTTTTAAAAGAGTTGCGAATATTTTCTTAGACTCAATTTGCGCATTGGGGTTTATCGGTGGAAATATTATTATGGGAGTGATTTTGAAGGAAGGCAAGTCTTTCGGGACTTTCCAACGTGGGTAGAAAATGATCATGGAAGGCTACTTTAACTATTTTCAATCACTCCATTATTGGAATGACAAGGCGGAAATCTGGAAATTGGACAAGAATTCCCCAATTCCCCTTTTCATTCTCCGACCAGGAACAAGATGCTCATAATAATCATCTCCCCTTTCCTCGTTGTTATCTCTCGCACGTTCTCACACTCTTTACAATCTGTCTGTTTATTCCACCGCTTTTCCTTTTTTATGTTACGACACTCAGTTCTCCATATTCCTATACTGATATCTTAAGCCCAATTGAAGATGAACTAACAATAAGCATACAAATTCCTATTTTCAAAAGCACAGAATATTCACATTTACTGACAACAATGGCCAATCGTCTTGTAATACCCCATTTAAAAGGCCCCATAAGGGATCTTGACTTACCCCAAAAGAAAGCCCAATAGTCTCATCTTCGCATCGCCCCATACTCATGCATCCAAGTCTTAAAGCATTTATGGCTGTATGGCAGATAGTAAATATGGAATTTTAATATGATTAACTTTAACTGAATCTTAGAACGTTATAATACATTTTGTAGAGAATTTAATACCAATTCGTAAAATTTATAGTTTTTATATAAAATTTTTGCAAATAAGTGAGTTAGGATAAAAATAAAGTAATTATTCACTGCTTGAAACTTTCTCCCTGATTGACTTTGTGCATGAACAATCTACAACATAACTATGCAGCATTCAAAAACTTAAAATAATAAACTATAGGAACTTTAATATTTATGTATAAGAGAATGAAGTTTAATTTTTTGTATAATTAGGATCGATAACGGTTGATTGATAATGGAAATAAATGCTATATTAAGTAATTAATATTTTTATACTTTTAAAATTTAGTTTATTGCATTGTAACTGTTTATAATAAATTGAGAGATATTGCAATTTTGATTGAATATTTTATAATACTTGCAATTTAATGCTTGTTAATTAAATATTAAATAAATATTTGTTATTATAAAGTTAATTGGCATTTAAATTCGGTGATTCTTGTGACGTGAAAAGCTTCTTAAAATCCTCAATGTTCTCCATGTAATTTAAAACTACTTGGTTGAAATCCGTTCGTTTTGGAAAAGAAGATCTGAGCCAATTTACAAATTCCATGAATCCCTCGGTCTTCATGAAAACCTCCAAAGATAAAACAAGCGAAAGGTCATAATCCGAAATCTCTCGCAACGTGAAATTCCTTCTTTCGTCATTTAGCCAATTGGGAGTCTCAATACCCAAGTGTGTCTCAAGCGTTCCTTTCTTCCACTTCAGCCGACTGTTCACAGAAACTTGACATTCGTCCAATATCCTCCAGTTGTATCCCATCCAGAGGAAGAAAGGATAAGCTAAAACCAGCCCTTTGCGATTCTGCGCCTCGCAACACTTCACATGGATACTCAGGTCTTTCACCGACGGCGCCAAGGTTTGAATGAACGTTTGGAATCCTAGGTATTCCTTCTCAGACTCCCAATGGATCTTAATGTGATTAAAAAAGATCTTTTTCAACTTTTTCCACGGGAGCAATCCATCCGATCTGTTCGAGATGATTGATGTGGTGAAGTTCTCGATGAGCGGACTCCCTTTGGCTAATTTGTTCAAAACTTGTATTTCGTAGTTTGGCGGGAATTGGATGATGAGTTTGAGGATTTTTAAGTTTTCGAAAATTGGTGGCGTCATGGTTGACAAAACCCGGGCTTGGAATTCATCATCTGTTGGGACGATCCAGTAAGTTTTGTCAAAACACGGGGATTTGATCGAAGTATGGGAAAAATCCACGAGGGTTCTTGAGAGCGGCAGCAACGCATTGAACAACTCGAGTCGATGTTGGTGAAAGCGACAATCGAATTCCGTGTCTTTGAACGAGAGTCTTTTGATGTTCACCAATTCAAAATTCTCCCAATGGAAATCCGGGGTGAGCAAATTCTCATATAAATTCTCATTCTGCGTGGATATGCTCAAGTGATCAACTTGGAGGTCGAACTTAACAATTGTTTCCAAAATTTGCTCCACCGTCGTGTCGACTCGCAAATGTGGCTCAAAATTCATTTTGATCTTTTTGAGATTCGGGCTAATTTCCATGATTTCCTCCGAAAGGAATCGGCATTTCGGGTCGGCAGGGCTAAAACTCTTCGTGTTGTCATTGTCTTTAAATGTGACATAGAGGGATTTCAACGAGTCGAGTTGGCAGGAATTGAATTTGGAATTTCGCTCCTCTTTTGAATGGAAAATCCACCTGTGTTGAATTTCCCTGTATTTGAACTCAGTGATGCCGAGGACTACGAGATGGGGAAAATGCACAAAGAGGATTTTGTCCAGGAGGAATTTCTCTATTTGGACTTTCGTTTGAGCATGGGCCACCAAACTCCCGAATAAGTAATCTTTAAGGTAAATCCAATTGAACACGGAGTAAAAATCGGTTAAATTTGGCTCGAAGGCGGACAAGTCCAAGAATTTGGTCGAAATGCCGGCGAGCGACACGAAGTTTATGAAGAATTCTTTGGATTTCAATCCTCTGGGAAAGTCGAATTTGAACGAGTCGTGAAGAAGTTGTTGGTCTTGGAAGGTTTGGGTGAACTTGGCCATTTCTTCAGGGGTTTTAAAGCTGATCACTTGTTTCATGGACAATTTTTTAATGAGATGAGAAGTTGCTTCGCGCTTCCGTTGCGAGCTTACTTGACGCAGGTTCAATAAATTTTCCAGGGAATTCGCTCCGTTGAGAATTAACTAAATTAAATTAATTAGTTAACTGTTATTGATTAGTTATTATTAATTGTTAGTTAATTAGTAGATTAGTTATTAGTTAATATTTAATTAATCAAATGATTGTAAGTATTTAATTGGAATCTGGTTATTGAATAAGTTTTTAATACCGGCGGCGCTGTGTCAATTGAACTGAGAATAGGTTCAAACGTCACTTCCGTGTTTAGCTGTTCTCGTGCTATTTCACTTCTCTCCATCTCTGCTTTGATTTAAATTGTATTTTTTAGGTTTAGGTAATATTTATAATTGTTTTAATTTTTAGCAACTTTTAATCATCATCTGAGATATTACAAAGCCGCGAGGTTTTTCAGCAAATATTAGAAATCTATAGGTAACGGAAGTTATCTTATATAGATTTTCTTTGAGGTGACGGTGTCTTTTCGTTTAATGGGCTATAGCGGTGATTATCAAACAGTTTATTTCCATAGACCTTAAATAAAAGCCATCTTGGCAGTTTGTATCACTCACTTGAATCCTCATGATCAAATTCAAATTTAGCTAAATCCGTTTTGCCAAAGTTGCATAAATTCAGTAGTTTTGGACAGTTTTGTAACGAACTGGAACTGCCAACATGACATAAAATGAGAAATGAATGATGGAAAGACGAGACGAGAAGCTCCGGAACAACCAAAAACAAGCTGAGGAAAATCCTTTCGTTCTCCCCTGTGTATGTGACGAGGACGAGAGTTGAGTTTGAAAGTGAAGCGAATGTTTGAAATTAGGAAGGGGAAAGTGGAGGGTTTAATAAATTTAATCCAATCAGCTAATTAATCTGATCGATACACATCTTTCTCCTAATCAAGTTAAATTTCAAGGCTCCTGTCCAACTCATGCTCATCCATATAAATAAATACATATTACATACTAAAGGCTATTTTAAAGGCATATAATCTATTTACCTACTGCTAAACAAATCAGCTCAAGACACTTCAAAGCAGTAAAAGTATATGCAATATTAACGAAACTTAAATACTTATTAGCTCTAAAGTCTGCAGTTCTTTCGATGGTATATTTATGTAGGTATACACTACTAAAATACATAAGTTTACTATCAATAAATACATTATGTATAGGTAATATAAGCATACTAATAAAAACTATACACATATATATAATAATATTATGTAATACAGAAGTGATAATACATTTGTACTTCAATATACTTATGTAATATTATATCCTTTCCAACATTTCCTGAACGCTTTTGGGATCTCATTTGGTTTCTTGGTGTGTCTCAAGAGATCGCCAATGGGGCTCATCATCATATAAATGGCAATGAATTTTAAGTGTTATGAGTTCAAAAGCTTCGGTCTCATTTGAATATTTCCTCTTTCTACCTCTACACTACCATTTCTATTATATATACTCAATACAAAAAGATCGGGACATATCACTCACGTCATTATACGGATTTACTTAAAGAGCATATAATCATACTTGCTAATTCCTTGATCACATTACTGCATAATTACTACATCACTATATTAGTTAGGTATAAGCTGTATATTCAGTGTGAGAGGTATTACTCTTTAGATCTTTAACTCTTCTAGTCTGTTTATGTAATAATAACAAAGAATAGGAATATTATGAATGCAGGAGAAAGAACTAAAGTTCAAATCCAATAAAGAGCAAATCCAAATGTCAAATTCAAGCGTTGGAAATTTATTTGGGGTGAATGCTAAATCATTGCATTTAGGGTAAATAAAGTTAAAGCTTAGTTTTTCATGTATTTTATTTTGTGATAAATCCGTTCCTTATTATTAAATCAGACGCTGTAAATCAGTCGTTATAAATCATTTGTTTTGAGACGAAATTATCTATATTTCATGCATGTTCTCCTTGTTATACGATTCAGTGTTTGAGAATTTCATAAAAGAGGTTTTTTATCAGTTCACGAGTTTAAAAATGATGAAAGAGTGGAGAAAATGAAAAGGAAGTCATTTAGTGTCAAATTTATGGGGATTTCCTCAACGCTCGTGTTGGTTCTCTTTGTTTTATTCTTTCTAATATTTTTCACAAGTGACGGAGAATATTCTTCACAATTGACTCAAAGTGACTTTTCAATTTATATTGATCATTTAAATGAATCTTTCAAGATATCTCAACTTAAAAAAATCCAGAAAATTGGGGAAATCAAAGAAATTAAAGAAATTGGAGAAATGAAGGAAATGAATATTAAACGAATCGATTTCGAGGAAGTGAAGAGAAAGTGCGAAGTGACAATTGGGATGATCCTTTGCGAGGAAGAAGACGCAGAGGAATTTGTGCCAAAGAGCAAAGATTTCTCTCGACAGATCAATCAAACTCTCGTTCTCCTCAAATCGATTCTCATTTCAAGGGGATTTGATAACAGAGCGAGAGGAGGCTCATGTCTCAATGTCATCCTCCTCTCAAACAACTACAATCATTATTTGAATATTACAACCGTCGTCCGAGAATGGAATCCTGAGTTTTCCCATTATTTTAACATTTCCTTTGCTCCGGTCGCATATCCACAAGGTTTTCTTTCTTATTTCTAAATTTTTAGCAATTATAGTTATTGTTAACTAACTAACTATTATTAGTAATTACACAATATCTTAATTACAAATTACAGTTACACTATTATTTATTAATTACAATTACAATTGACAAATGGCAGTCAACGGGTATTAATTATACTTAATTATACAATAATTAATTAAAATTAGCTGTAGTCAATTGCATAATACATCTTTGATTTACAGCTAATTCTAACATATTATGCCAACATTCTGTAACTGTTCACTTTTAACTTTAAAACTTAACTAAGATTAATTAAATGAAATTAATGCAATGGATATTTAGATGCGAAATGGATGAAGAGGCTTTTTCGGCCCTGTGCGACGTTGCGTCTGTTCGTTCCAGACTTATTGCCGGAAATTGATTCGATGATTTACTTGGACACGGACATCATTTTCCTCCGCGGCGTGGAGGAGCTCTGGGGGGAATTCGAGGGATTCGGGGAGTCGCGGTTGGCCGCCATGGCCCCGTGTCTCTTCCACTACGGCACTCAATTCAACCGCGTGCCGTTCTTCGGCCCTTCTGGACTCAACGCCGGGATCATGCTCATGAATCTCACCAGATTCAGACAAACCGCCTTCTCACACAAACTAAGAACAATTGCTCAGATATTTAAAAACAAAATACGTCTTGCTGATCAAGTATGGCCTTTTTTAATACAAAAATTCCAATTTTATTCATTGAACCCAGTTATCTTTTATGATAGATATTCTTTGCATTGAACCAACTAACTCAACATTGACTTTGTCTAAAAAATTTGCCGAAAGTTCCAATTTATTGTTTGCCCTTATTTCATAATTTTACTGAAATGTAAAATAATAAAAACAGCAAAGCAACAAATTGAGCATTAAAAACACTTAAAAACTCCACTGAAATCTTATTTCTTCGTGCCAATGAGTAAACTATGAATTAAATAATATTATTATTATAAGTTATTATTTTTAAAATATTAAAAATAATAGTTAGCATTAGTTTAAATAGTTTAAATTATAGTAGATACAACATCGGAATTAAATTAAAGTTGACTTTAAATATAACGGGAAAAATTGTTTTCCATTGATTTTGATTTTCAAACTGAAATTCTTTGAAGCCTTCATGTTCTGACAATGAGTTGTTTTTAATAAAAAATGACAAATTACAAAGGAATTCATCACGTTTCCTTTTGTTGATATTTAAAAGCACGTGCTTTGTTTTGTATGCTGAAGCGAGTGGAAATCAATGCGACGTCCATTCTTTGTTCACAATTCGCTCATTTTGTTTTCCATTTGATTCCCATAGGACATTTTGAACATTTACTTCCACTACTTCCCTCAGCATCTCCATGTCCTGAGCTGCGATTGGAACTTTCGTCCTTTCCAATGTCGCGAAGGGAGTTTTTGCGACTCGGACCAACTCGCCACCGAAGGAATCTCCGCCCTTCACGGAAACGCATTGAGTTTCACACCCAAAGGACCCGAGAAGCTCTTCCATGCTGTGTATAAAACCTTTGACCAGAATCTCAACCTGAGCAAAGGAAATATGAAAAAGGAATTGACGTTGTTCTTTGACACTTTGGAGTTCAACTTGGAAGAAGCCGAAGAGCACGGACATTCAAATTGCAAAACTTATGGGGCTTTCACCCCTCTGGTGCTCAACAGGCTGGAAAAAATTGTCAAAAAATTATGAAGGATTAATAAATATTAATTACTTTCTTATTTTTCCATTTCTTTATTGTTTTTCTGACTATCTATAAATCCGTATTTTTTCAATGAGTTTTTACAATTATATAAATTAAAATTAAAATAAAATATGGGAATAATAAAATAATATATATAATTGTGGTATAAGAAAGGCTCATTATTCATTAATACACAAGTAGAAAAGTAAAGATTTTTTTAGAGAAATATTTACAATTTTTAATTATTCTTAATTAATTATTATTGGCTATTAAAGAGTTAACTAATAACTAATCATTGTAATTATTGATATTTAAACAAAGTTTTAAGTTATTATAGTTTGCAGAATTAATTATTGCAATAAGTATTAGAACAAATACAATTTACACACTGCACATGAAAAGTTGTGCAGTTCATTAAAAAGCACGTTAAAATCAGGTTAAAATGAAGAAAATCAAAGTTTGAGAAACGTTTATTCTATCTTTTTAATTGGAATTCTTAATGGTAAATTGTTTGATCTTAAGCTCGTCATTTGTTCCTCCAATTCCTTAAGATTTGATTTGCCAGGGTCGAGATTTTTCAGAAACTCCTCCGATTGTTCCGCCTCGTTGGATTCTTCGTGGTCTCGCTTTTCCTTCTTGTATTTCCCAATAAACTTGACGGATTTGTCCCAAAGCACGGAAGGTTCATCCATTCTTGGAATCTTGCACAAAATAAAGAAAACAAATAATAACAAAAATCCTTATAATCATAATAACAATATCATTACGAACATAATCAACTACATTATTTTATTATTACACTGTTCACTCACTCAATAATGGTCATTATTTCTAATAATTGAAGAACCTTATTGAAAGACTATAAAAAATAATATAGGTATAACAAAAGACTAGAGTCTATAATTAATACTATAGGATTCCTCTCTCTATATTGTTTAAATTATCATATTTTATATAGAAAAAGGTTGAAATTAAAGATATTATTATTTTACCTCGTAGTTTTGCGAGATGTAAATGCCCGCATAGACGCCGATAGCAAAGGAAATCTGCGAGAGAGGAAATGAGTGAGAAGTGAAGTGATCTATCACAATGATGATTAGAGGGATAGGAGGAGAATAAAAGCCATTTCTTCCTTACAACTGCACCTACAAGGAGATGTGCCGCGATGAAGATAATGAGGATCGAATTGTAGAGATACGTCAACCAAGCCCACATCTTACTTTACGGATCTTTTTAGACTTATTATTAGGAAATTGTCATACACTCGACTTTCCTTATATAATTAAGGGTTATGAAAAAACTCTTTAAATACTTTTATACACTTAATACTACACTTATTTATATAGTTAAATATTTTTAGTGGATAATTTATAGTAGATTGTCAGATGTAAACTTAAAAACGAGATGTTTAATAAAACAATAAAATAAATTTCGAATAAATACAAGCTCCAGAAAATGAACAAAAGAGTTGTTGATTTTTGTAAAAATAAGTGTGAAAAATAAAGAATTGTTCAAGTTTTTTAGAGATAAGTAATAAATAAATATAAAACCTTTCTATTTTTTTGCTAAATGCTATTTGTTCTTGCTTTAGTAATTAATTTTATTGTGCTGAATAAACAGAATAGTAAAAAATAACTACCGCGAGCAAGTCAATTAAATATCAGACTATTAAAGACAGCAAAAGAGATGAGTAAAACTGTGAGATTTTGGAGAAATGTGTGAAATGAGCGTAGAGGGGGAAGAGTCAACAGTGGAAAGTCTCTCGGTTTTTCTCGTATCTTCCTATCTAAAGTATTGTGGTAATTGGAAAGGTTAAGCAGCATGAGCTCAAAAATAGGAATTCTATTTTAAGTCCCCCATCTCTCTCAGCATCATCCAAAATCCAAAGAGAATGAAACAAAAACTCCCCCGACTTGAATTCAACTTCAAGGATAAATATCTTGTAAAACTCAGAATCTAAACCTTTAAAAATGTTCTAATTCCACGCAACACAAAAAATGTTCTGTCATTGCCAGATGTTTAAAATAATGTTTTTAATACTAGTAATTAGTATTTTCAATTCTATTGAGCGTATTTATACATAGAAAACATTTATTTGAATATTTATTTATTTCATTGTAAATCATAAAAGTTTTTAATCTGTGTTTAATAAGGAAATATACATTAAATAGTATTTAATAAATTGTATTAAATGGCATAAAAGGCGAATATAGATAAATCGCGCAGTAGGAGATTTTTATAAGAATAAGGACAAATTCTATAACTATATAATATAATATATATATATTTATCTCGGACTCAGTTTTGATATATATAAAAGTAAGAAATGATGAAAAAGTTATTAAATAGTAAATACAAATATAAAAGAGAAAGATTTGAGTCATGTAGCATTAAAGGGTCTTAAATATAAAAGACGAGGAAAGTCTGAGAGTCAATAAAAAAACTTTTCCCTTGATCTTAATTGCAAAGCCGAGCAGCTTGAGATCCAAATAGTAGGAAATCTATTTTCACTCCTTCTTTCGCGTCAACATCCCCCGATATGAATGATGAAAGAAGTTATTTCAAAGTCAAGGATTCATTCAATAGGAAAATTTTCCTCTTCCTCGAATCTTCGTCACTAAATTAACAATTTTAACATCCACTGGCGAAAGTCGTCGCTCATCTTTCATCAACTTGACGCACAAGGAACGTAACTCAATTAGACACAGACAGGGAAATTTTGTATTTCGCACACAAGAAACTTTCCCAACTTCTGCCATAACATAATTACTATAAAAGATAATTCAGTTACTATTTGACATTTAAAATTCTCGAAACTACAATACATAACGATGATGCAAACATGATGATCATGGTGAAAAATGTATTTATAAAGTTTATGATTTTGAAATAAAAACGTCCGTTAATTTATTAAATTTCTTTAAAAAATTTATTCAGTTTGTAATTTACCTGTCTTCTTACCTTAAGTCACTCTTAAATAAAATTAATGTTTACAAATATTATAAGCAAAAAGAATATTGGTCAAAAGATAATAAATAACACAAATTATTATTGCATACCTAATACTAATTATATAATACCAAATAAATATATTTTTAATAACAATAATTCCAATTAGAAAATTCATACAATTTGGTAATTTGGTTTAGTATGTGCTCTTATAAAATAGGTATCCGTAGACAATTTATTGAGGATCTCTTGAAGGATCTTTTACATCAGGTTTAGCCTTTACTTTGTCAGGAGTCCCAGAATGAAATCTTCCTCCTGAGCCTCGAATTCGATTCATGGCATGTTTATGTCTCGACTCGTGAAGATAAGCCTACCAACCAAATTAATATCATTGAAATACTAAAACCCAATTAATTCTTGAATTTGTTCATCAAAATCAAATGCATTTGTCAATTTGAAATTCAGATTCATTGAAATTCATTTTTAAAAATATTTAAAAAAAAGTACGAATAATTAAAACTATATAATTAGAAGGAATTAGCATTCTATGATAAATACAAGAAAGAAAATAGTTAATTTGTATTTACACGTCGTTCTTTGGGAATCCTTGTCATGAGCTTTGCTCTTTCCTCTCGTCTCTTCAAGATCCTGTGATATTGTTTCGCATTCACGTATAGCGCATTATTGACATTATTGTCATCGGGATAGGGTGTTGTTGGTGTTGTAACCGGGACTTGATTTATCTGAAGAGAATTTCCAACTTGAGAAGTCAAAACCTAAAAAAACGCGTTTCATTTTGTAATTTGATACTCAATTTTATAAATAATCAAAATGATCAAACTCGTAGGTTAATTAAATTAAATAAAAGAAAAACTTACGAAAGTAGGAGCCGGAGCAGGAAGTCCAAATTGAGGAATTGTAAAAGTCGAAGACATTGGGTTGACTTCTACTGTCATCGGTTGACTCACTTGACTCTGAGTCCCAGAATTTCCATTGACATTGGATCCAAGAGGGAAAAATGAATTGTTGAGTTCTAAAACTTCGTTTTGTCCAGGGTTTTGTCCTGGCTGACCGTTCCCATTAATTTGGTAAACTGGTTGATAAACGAATCTCTGCCAGTCCGTAGTTTGAATTAATTGAGGTTCTTGAATCAGAGTCATTGGAGACTGAGAAGTTACAAGAGTAGTTAATTGCAAAGGTAATTACAAAGGTGATAATAGTGATTGAGTTAAAGTGAGAAGAAAAGGTTAAAAGAGGAGTTAAAGTCTATTAAAGGAGAAAAAAGCCAAAAGGCTAATTGAATAAGATTACCTTTGCGTTTCCCATTGCCAAAACTCGAATGGAACTTCCTGAGCTGTTAATGATATTAAACCTCTCCATTATAAATTAATGTTATTTCTCAATCACGACTTGGACCTCGGATGTCAACGAAAAACTCGTAAAAATCAAAAAGTCAAAATGCCATGCAGAAAAGATTAAAATGGCAGCTAATGATTGGCACCAAACTAAATAATGACCTTTAATCCGCAATTGTACATAATTAATAACGTTATTTTAATTATAATTTAATTTATGCGATACTAAAGTTTTGTTAGCTTTTTTAGCAAAAACTTCATACTAAACACAATTTATAAGTAAACGACAGTTTACTAAAAAAAATAGTTTATTAAGTCATGTATTAAACAGGCACCCAAATTTATCAAAAGTATCATCCATATGATTTACTTCCAAAATTATTAAAGGCTCATCCAAAATTATTTTTATGCCATCCAAATAAAATGAAAATATTCTTCTATTCATAAACCTTAACAATGTTCGTTTAATTTAACATTCAAAACTATTTTTTTTAAATTTTATTTTATACTTAATACTTTTAAATAAAACGAACGGCATTAAAGTAAGTTAATGAATAGCTAGTTAAAATCCAAGGAACCTCCTGCCTCCTTCATACAGAAGTGAACCTTTGTATACTTTAATGCCGTTTGCTTATTTAGAATTTCAACTATATAATTAAATAAAATGAATGGCGCTAAGGTTTATATATAGAAGCATACTTTCATATTTTTATTTCTTGGACGTCATGTATTTTTGGATGGGACTTTTAATAATTTTGGAATTAAATCATATTGATAATACTTAAAATAAATTTGGATGACCCGTTGAATATATTCCGTTTATAAATATTATTTACTTCAATTACTACCTAAAAATGATAATTTACTAAAAAATTATTCAAATGACATTTAAAAATGTGCATAAATTATAAAGTAAATTGATTAGGAAAAATGAATAACTTGTCATTAATTTATACATTGAACATTTTTATTTGCTTTCTATTCCACAAAGTTTAGAGAATTTGAGTTAAAAGGGACTTAATAATTGAATCCTCTTTTAAAACTATTTCTCTCTGTTATTTTAAGAACGAGAAGAATTTTTCAAGAACGAGAACGAGCTGAAGAGAAGAAGGAATAAGCAGAGAGGAATAAAAATAAGAAGAGGGAATAGATTCTTTAGAAAAAGTAAATCTTTTTATTTGCTCATCTTATTGACAACTTGATGTATTTGTTAGGAAAGTTCGGAGAGTCTCGTGTTTCTTAAGTTAAGGTCCTTCTGGATTTGAAAGTCGAGATTTTTAAAAGGCATTTTCTTCTTCAAATCTTTGATTCTCCTTTCAATCCCCTTCAGGAACATTTCATTCTCTACACTTTTTCTTAAGAGACTTCGTCGTCTTCTTTGTATCTTTCTCTCTTATACGTACAAGAGATACAACTTGTATGATAACTGTATGATACAAAACCCTTGTGGCTCAATATATACTTAACGTTCGAGTTCAAGATGATGTGAAACGCGTTTTATTTGAAATTCTTCCCCTCTTTATTCAACAGCTTCCCATTTGAAAGGAGAAAGAACTTCCATTCGTCAAAACGCCCCATACGAACTCCTTTTGATTCTTTTTTATTAAACTAAAAACTTTTGACTCGGCAATTTTGAAATTCTTGAAATTTGCCTTACGATATTTTAATAATAAAATCATATCATTTATAAGAAGAATTTCTAAAGGAAGGTCTGAAGGAACAAAGATCGTTTTCCGTATTTATTTGTCCTAATATGATCAAACTTGGCATATCAACGTTTTTCATCAATATAATTTGAACAAGGTTTTACATTTACACTATATTTTTATTAACTTTCATTATCTAAAATAATAATTATTTATTTTATGCAAGATCTATTCTAATTAATAATTGGTTTAATTTACTTAGGTTATTAAATATCATATTTTTCTACAAAGTATATTCACAAAAATGTACAAAATAATTCAAATTAATATATGAATTAAGTAATTATTCAATTTCATTAAGGCACAAGACAGTCGCACTTTTACCAGATTCACCCCAAATTTTACTTGCTTCGCCTTGAGTTTCACCAAGGTTTTCTTGAAATCTTAATCCCATTCTTGACGCATTGAGCTCAAGTTCTTCTTCAGTTTCCTCTTCGTCTGAATCTTGAACAATTTTCGGGTCAAACTTGGGTTCAGGGGGTTTGTAGAAATGGAATTTGAGACGCTCAGCGTGAAGCGGAGTGTCGTCAAAAGGTTCACAATAATTCTTACTTGACTCTCTGATGATTTCCTTTAACACCAAGTTGTCCATCATAAAAGCGTCGATCTAATTTAAAAAATTAAATTTAAAAATTAATTAATTAACAGTTAAATAATAGGTATCTGATCTTCGGAAAAAGTTCTATGATTTTAGATAATGATGAAAACATGAAGTAACTTTTAAAAATTACTGAAAGAAATTGCTTAAGTATTATGAATATTTTACAGTTGTTTTAAGCTTGATTATATTCTTATTGTTCTCTTCAATAGTTTCTCTAAATTCCAGAGACAATTTGTACATGATGAAAGAAAATTCCTTGATTGGGTCCTGCTCTTCAACCCACTGTGGAAATTGCTCAATTGACATCATAAGAGCTCGATGGATTGTATGAAGAATTCGACTTTGAAAGAGAAAATCTCGGAATTCAATGCTTTTTCTTGGCATCTGAAGAATTTATATTAAAAATATGATAATTTCTATACAATGACAATAATGAGTTTAATAAGTATTATTAACAATTAACTTTTAACTACCATTTATTTCTTAATACTTTATTAAATAGTAATTACTATTTAAATACTTAGTCAATTTAATGCATGAATAAGAATATAAATAAGTATAAACGTTCATACAGGTGTTGTGCAATCCATAACGCAAGCTCTCGCACTGCATAGTTGAAAATCTCTACAAATGTTGAACAAATCAGTGTCGCATTGCTCCTTTAAAGATGCATAAAAGACAAAAGTTTCTCTTAAAAGTCATTTGAAAAGAAATCTTGAAAGTATAATAAGTGATTTAAATCAAATAAAAGTTTAATATTGAATAAATAAAGTTTTCAATTGTTGAAAACATAGTGGTATTTATAAATGCATATCAAATCATGACTTCCTCTACTTTTATTTCTTCAACGGTCTCTTCTTCCCCTTTGAATTCTTCAACCTGAATAGGAATGGTTTCTTATAATAATTGTAAATATTGTTTTTTTTATTGAAATTTCTTTTATATTTATGTCGTTTACATTAGCTAAATAAATAGTTATTAATTACTTATGTAATCATTTTTTGATAGATTAATTTAAATTCTATAATTGTATAAAGATTCAGAAAGGGATAAGATCTTACATGTTAAATTATTATTATACCTAATTATCATTGAATGTATTTTACCTCAAGTTCGGGTTCTTTTTCGGATTCAGCTTTCTCAGATTTGGATATTTTCTTGTCTTTTTTCTTCCCCTTTTCCTCTTTGGACTTCTTTTCGTCCTTCTTTCCCTTGGAATTCTTTTTTCCATCTTCCTTCTCCACCTTGGACATTTTCCTCTCATCGTCCTTCTTTCCTTTTGATTTCTTTTTCCCTTCGCCATTCTCCCCTTTGCTCTTCTTCTTTTTCTGCTCATCATCCTTCTTGTCTTTGGCATTCAAATCCTCATCTTCTTCTTTCGTCTTTTCCTCGTCGTCATTATCCTTCTTTTTGGTCTTGTCCTTATTGTCTTTCGATTTATTTTTCCCATCATCCTTCTTTTTCTTCTTTGACCCCTTGACCTCTCCTTTTTCCTTATTTGACTTTTTGGGGTCTTCTTCTTTCTCCTCAGTTGGCTCTTTGGGTTCTTCTTCTTTTTCCTTGTCGTCTCCTTCGGTTTCCACTTTTGCTTGGGCTTGAGCTACCAAGCTCCCGAATAAATAATCTTTCAAGTAAATCCAATTGAACAAGGAGTAAAAATTTGTAAAATTTGGCTCGAAGGAGAGCAAGTCCATGAGTTTGGTGGAAGCCCCAGCGAACGCCACGAAGTTGGCAAAGAACTCATCTTTTGACTTCAATTCTTGTGGAAAATCTAGTTTGAACGAGTTGTAGACGAGATGGGGATCTTGGAAGATTTCCGTGAACTTAGCCACTTCGTCGCTGATCACTTGCTTTATGGACAAGTTTTGAGAAATCACTTCGAGTCTCCATTGAGAGCTCACTTGACGCAAGTTCAAAAGATCCTCCAGGCATTTGAAATCGAGGGGATTGTCGGCTCCATTTGGAATCAACTGAATTAAACAAATTGATCATTATATTCAGAAATACTTCCTTAATAAATATACTGTCAAAATATCAATTAACTCCAAGAAACTAGCAGTCATTAATTAAGTAATTTACTGTATGATCTACAATGAGTATTTAATAATTTTTAATAAATAAATAAGTTTTTAATTGTGATCATTTTTTAAATTAATTTTTAATATACCGGTGTTGTGTCAATTATACTTTGGCAAGGGTCAAACGTATCTTCTGGGTTTAGCTCTTCTGCTATTACTTCTCCAGCTATTTCACTGCTCTCCATCTCGGCTTTTATTTTAGGTGCTTTTGTTTCAAGTTAGGTATTACTTAAGATAAAGTTATCTTATTGGTTTAATTTTTGTAGCTTTTAATGATTATTTCAGATTAACTCATTAAACCGCGAGATTTTCTAATAAATAATGGAAATCTATAGGTAACGGTGTCTCATCTATACTCATCAACTCATCATTGTCATCATCATGAGGAGTTGCTGCTATTCAGTATCCAATTACTTCCCATTACATATTTATTTAGTTAATTTTATTTTATTTTTAACTTTTCATATTACTTATATCATTGTATGCAATATTAATTATAATTATAGTATAATTATGAATAAACCCAACACTCATTCATTCATTATTTCATGATATCAAATCAAATCAATACATACGTAAACTATACAAATAATGGTTGTGTTCATTCACTGAAATATAAAAGTATAAGGAATGAGTTGAGGAGTGGAAATTGAGTGAGTGTATTAAGTTGGTGCTTTATGCAACATGTGAAACAGTATGGGCTAAGCAGGGCGACTCCCTGAATTAAGACAGGCAGCCGCAGAGGAATAAAAATCTTATTGTTCTTCATTCCCTCGATTTCTCTTCTCCCTCAGCTGATCGAATCTCCGCTCTTGACTTTGACCGGGTTGACCCCGAGAGATTCCCATCTCACCCCTTTGACCCTTGACAGTCGAGAAGCGAAGGCAGAATGGATCAGACGAGTTTGCCGAAGGGAGTGAGGGATAGATTCAAGGAAATCTTTGAAACTACTCCAACCTTCCATAGTGTAAGCCAAGAGAAACTCATTTTCTCATTAATTGCATTTAATTCCATAATACCCTACGATTATCAAATATATGGATTAACATCTAAATGACTAATTATGAAATAGGATATTAATTTCTTAATGCATGGTGAAGCGACTTTAGGTCATGCTTAGTAATTTAATTATTTTTCTCCAGGGCGGTCTCCCGGTGTCCCAAGTCGAGTGTCTTTACAATGAGCGCTTTGACACCAAAATCACGGCTGACTCTTTCAGCTTTGGAAGTTGGGATGATCTGCTTAGATCGGCGGGATTTGAGGAGTTTTGCGAGGTTTTCTTCTGCCCGCAGTCGTCGAGGTCAAAAGTTCGACCACTGAAGAATTCCGTGGTTCAAATTCCTCCTCCGGAGACAACGATCTTTGACATTGGCATTAAAACCACGACGTCGCCCATTCCTTCGCCAGGGCCTTCGCGAAACAACGAGCCAATGGACACAACAACATGCGGAAGCTCGTCAGTTGCACCAAGGGCCGATAGCGTTGTAAGGCTTAATATCATTATTTTATTTTACTAATACGTACTCTTATTTACACTATTCATTGTTCAGTTTAATATTAAATATTATGTTACTTAATTTCATTATTAGTTAGTTAATTGTTTAAATCGATTATACATATAATTTAATATATAAATTGTTAGCATTCTAATGAATAAATGAGGAAGTGATTTATTAAAATGGGTCTCATTATTTATTTTCAGATTTCTTCTCTTTCAAAGAGAACTGCTCCCCCGGCACCGAGTTGGTCCGAGACTGGAAGTAAGTGAATCCCATACTTTTTATTTATAAATTTTGAACTATGGATAATTCATAAATTAAATTTCTAGGCCAGAGATCCGGAAGTTCGCGAATGGAGGAAGATTCGACTTCTGTGACAAGTAGCCGAAAGAGGATTAAGACATCGGAGCCGTCTTTGGTCTCTAGTTGGGCTCCAAGTGAAGTATCTGAACGAAGCTTGGCTCCCCAGGAGAAGGTCAGTCACTTGTCTTTTACTAATGTCTTCATCTCACCGTTATGTCTTACTAGTAAATCACCAATGATTAACTAGATAGTATAGTAACTTGGTTAGACTCTATTTTCCATTAAACTTAGGATACAAATACTATAAGACTTATTTAATTGACTATCTAGTTAAGCTTGTGAGTTAATGGACTTAGAGTCGAGT